>JASAND010029014.1:0-44033 GCA_030248195.1 Trissonchulus latispiculum | reverse complement strand
ACTTGAAAATTATGCTTAAAATCAATAATATATACAAATTTGATCCTTCAGGTGAAAATTGAGTGTGCTTTTTAGTGTGTTTTCTAAAAAAGTGTGCGAAAACAATTAAAAACTCAAAAAATACGTAAGTCAAGCGGGAAAAACCCACTCGCCAATGCGGGAAAAAAACCCACCCCGCCCCAGTGTGGGCTTACCGGTATGAGCTATCTAGGATTTTAATAGCCTATCTTGAAGAGAGCATCCAAAATAACCCTGGAGGGTGTATTATGGTAGCTCCCTATGCTTCCCTGCAAATTTTTGGGACTTGGGAAATTGGGAAATTTTTGGAAATTTTGGTCCGACCAAGTGCCGAAATTTGGCAAACCTTGCCGGGCCACCCTGAACTACTGGAAAGACTTAGACCAAAGCGGATTATATTGCCTGTACGGCATCTGTTGCGCTTCATGATGATATATGCCACACTGCTCTGACCCCTCCGGTGCGACCTAGGGGTGACCTGGAGTTGGCGGGAAAAAACCCACTTTTCAAAATTACATTTTTTTCTAACCATTGACCGGAAAGGTCAAACCAAGACGCACATTTGTTTAATAGAGCTTATAGATTAAACTGGTATATGTATGTTTTACCTGGGTTCGTACTGTTACGGATGGTCCAGGGGTCTAAATCGGACACGGTGCCATTTCAAGCCAACATTTCAATTTTGACCAAAAATGCTTATTTTTGCCTTAAAATGGGTCCAGTTTGGCTCTAAATACAAGAAAAACACGTTTTCTACACGATAGGATGCTTAAACTGCCGAAAATAAACAATTTTTAAAAATTTCCAAAATTTGCCTATGTTTATATATGTGTTAAAGATACAACATTTTCAAATGGCCATATGACCTCAATTTTAGTACAAAAACTAATATATTTCGATGCAGTTGTACTAAAAACATCCCGCTCTTTCATTTGGAATGGTTAGAAATGCTCCTGGTAACTTGCCAAAAAACTTTGGGGTGAGTTTTTTCCCGCAAATGGGTTTTTCCCGCAGTCGGTTTTTCCCGCCAGTTTGGGACAATTTTTCTCGCTAACGGCACACCCTAGAGAGGTGTTCTATAGCTCATAAGAAAGCTTACGACTAGGCCTAGCTACCTGTATAATCAGCATTTCGATATGTCAAACCATTAAAAAGTTCTGGCCAAAAATCTGGAAAGTGGATTTTTTCCCGCTTGACTATACAGTGGTTAAAAGCGATCGTTCGCCCACAATGTATAGCGCGGCGGGAAAAAAACCCAAACCGATATGCGGGAAAAAAACCCATCGCCAGTGTGAGTCACCCAGATGAGCTAGATCGGATTTTAATAGCCTATCTTAAAGAGCGTCCAAAACTACCCTAGAGGATGTATTATTGTAGCTCCCACATAACGTAAAAACCTGCATTTACTTGTGAAAAACGACTAACTCAAAAGTCATCAGATAGTAACGAAACTCAGAAAATTCTATCATAAAATCTTACATCATATACTTAATGCGTAGGTTTAAATCTTCATATTTTCTTTCAATTTCAAAGGTTTTTCGCTCAGCGCGACACTCCCAGGGAACTAGTTATGTCCCTGTCCTGATCGTCTGCCGTGACTGTCCTCTTCACACTCCAAAGGATATAATAAATTGATGGGGCGAACCAATTCCTTGTTGTTGTTAACCTTTACCTTGTCAGTCCGGATAGTTCCGTCTTTGCTCTGGTTAACTTTGACTATCCGAGCCAGCTTCCATTTGCCCCTGGGTAGGTTTTCCTTCATCAGAACAACGTCTCCGACATGAATAATTGCGCTTTGTATTCAGGGGTGCTTGTGCAACTGTTGATTTCTTTCTCCTAGTCTTGCTAAATAGTTATTTTTCCAATCGTTCCAAAAATGATCCAGCAACGCAAGCCATGCTTCCAATTAGCTACCAAGGTTTGCACGTTGTAGCTCAAATCGTTAGCAGAAGCAGGAAAGTTTGAACAATAACTGCGTGGATTCAAGCAAAGAAAATTATTAGGAGTAATAACTGTGCCACCATCAAAGTCATCTCCGACAAAACACAACGGTCTGCTATTGACGACGGCTTCAACTTCGGTTAGGATGGTTACCAGCTCGTTTCTGGTGATACATGCCTTTCCTAAGCTTCTTTTGAGGCTTGATTTTACCAGACCAATCATCCTTTCGTACACTCCTCCTTGCCATGGGCTCAACTCTGGAATGAATCTCCACTGAATGAAGTTCTCTGTGAAATAATTTGATGCTTGGTCGGACTCTAAAGATTCTTGGAGCTTCAGCTTGATAACTTTATCTACCAATTTAAACTGCTTCGCATTATCAGACAAGATGGTGGAAGGTGTCCCTCTTCTGGCGACAAAACGTCGAATTGCATGTATAACACACTGTGAAGACATGTCATCGAGAAGCTCTAAGTGAATTGCTCTCGTTGAAAGACATGTAAAGAGCAGACACCAAACTTTACACGTTTCTCCAGCAAATTTTTTGGGACTTTGAAAATTTTGGAATTTTTGGTCCCAACATGGTGGTCAGACAGGGTCAACTTTGGGGGGTCACCCTGAACTACTGGAAAGACTTAGCCCAAAACGGATTACAGTTTCACAGAGGATATGTCTCGAACTTCACGATGGTGTATTCAATTTGGCTCTAGTGCCTGTGGTGCGACCTGGGGGGGGACCTAGACTCGGCGGGAAAAAACCCATGTGCGGGGAAAAAACCCAAATTTCAAAATGAAATTTTTTTCTAACCATTAGCAGCAAAGGAAAAATTCATGCATTTCTTAGCTCAGTAGAGCCTCCTGATTAATTTGGTATAGAGTTTACCTAGGTTCGACCTTCCATGTGAGGTCCAGGTGGCCAAAATCTGAGATGGTGCCATTTCAAGCCAAATTTTCAAATTTCGCCAAAAACCGCTAAATTTTTCGCTAAAATAGGTCGGGTTTGGCTTTAAATGCAATAAAAACACGTTTTCTATGTGATAGGATGCTTAAACTGCAGAAATTAAGCAAATTTCAAAAATTTCCAAAATTTGCCTACATATGTTTACGTGTTAAACATACGAAATTTTGAAAAGTCAATTTGACATGATTTTTTTCTAAAATATTGGTATTTTATGATTCAGATGTACTAAAAATGACCCACTCTTTCGAATGGTATAGTCAAAACCGTTCTGGCGTGCTTGCAGCAAAAAATTCGGCTAGGTTTTTTTCCCGCCCATGGGTTTTTTTCCCGCATTGGGGTTTTTCCCATCGGTTTGGTCGAAAATTTCTCGCCAACGGTAAGCGCTAGAGAGACGTTTTATAGCTCATTTTGAAGCTCTTCGCAAGGCCTCATGGTAGTTATCGTTAGATTTTCGATTTGTCGCTTAATAAAAAAGTTACAGCCAAAATTCGAAAATTTGGGGTTTTTTCCCGCCGCGCTATATATATATATGGCTTAAATTCCTTTATATAAAACCGTGTGAAAGTGCCTAAAACATTAAAAACAAGCCTTGTTTTGACGAAAAAACGTTAAAATACGAAAAAAATTTGCGTTTGTAGGTTGTTTTTTAATTTCAGAGGTCTGAATTTGGGGGAGGGTCGGGGTCGTTCTTATCCTCCTTGCTTTCGGGGGTCCAGCAACACCAAATGTCCAAAATTATATACCCCTCCCACAACCAAAATTCTGAATAATCCAAAATCACTTTAAACCAATAATTTGGAATTTTTGAATTTTTTGAATTTGCAATTAAAATATAAGCTATTAAAAATATAAACTAGACAAAATAAATTCGTCCTCCTTTCGCCCCCTCCCCACCAGTCGCACCTATAACCTCCCCGCTAAAACGTGCCTTGAAAAATGAAAAATGGTATATATATAGTCAGAGGGGGGGGGGGAAACATGACGGAAAAGAAGAGGAAAAACATGGTCGCCTACTCCCCAACCATAGCAGCTGCAGCTGCCTAGTATAGCCCATTAGAAGGAGCAAGTCTAGAAGTATACCCTACAGTACCAGATTGGTTTCTAAGTTTGATTCTGTAAGTACAGTACTTGACCAAATTTGATCTCCCAAAATTGGCCAAAATGCTAAGGACTTTCGAAAGTTTGCAGTTCTATATCTAACCAACTATCAAACTTTGGCTACTATAAATTGGCATGCGGGCATAATTTGACTTGTACTTTGACCAAAAAAAATCGGGTTTTAAGCTTGCTGTGAGGTTAGAAGGGTGCCTAGGTAGTTTTGCACGCTAAAAACAGCTGAAACAATGCTTTTAAACCACTCTAAATGGTTGGTTGGTAGAAATCCGTGCCATGTTTTTTCCCCGCAACATGTTTTTCCCCCGATTTGCGGGTAAGAAAAACATGGACAAATCCCGTTACTGCCAAAGCTGAGTGAGGTATAAGAGAAGCTTGATTATATATACGATTGGATAGGTATTGTGAAGTTAGCACCGACAGGAAAGATATAAATTATACTCGAGATTCTAAGCCTAAGTGAAAATAACATTTCATTTGTTGAACGCTCAATCGTTTCGCATCATTCTTGTCTAAATTCGTAGGTTCGATAGCTAATAGTTGTATTCCTCCATGTTGGGTTGCTCAGAAGTTAGTGTGGGTGTAAGATTGACAGCAAGTGGTTGGGTCCGAATCGGGGAGATTGGTGTGAGTTTTGGTTAGGATACTTCTGTCGCATAGTCGGCTTCGGCCGGGCGTTTTGTCAGTGTTTTGTGTTTCTATAAAGTTTATACTCGTCCTTAAAATTAATGCTTTGCTCTAATTCTGTCGTCAAGTTCTTGTTTTAAAGTACAATAAACCGTTGTAATCTTTCCATCGATTTTTAGTTGGTCAGGCCGAACATTGCTCCAGCGTCACACACCACGTTTGTTCACCTGTAATCGAGTTCTAACTTAGGGAATAAAGTCAGGCAACAACGTTTTTATTAAGATTAGTATAGTCAAACTTCACAGTATATATTTGCCCACGGTACATAACGGTATACTCAAACCGATCCAAATCCAAGCGAAGAAAAAGTTGGAGGCTTGCTTCCCTATTCATGTTTTTCTTTCCCCCCCCTGACTATATATATATATATATATATATATATATATATATATATATATATATATATATATATATATATATATATATAAAAATTTTAGCGAAATGTTTTGCCATTTCATGAAAATTTTGAAAATGGTCAGAAATTAAGAAAATGAAGGAAAGCACAACAAATTTCGGAGGGGAGGTATATAGGTTGGTCGGCAAACAATCGGTTTTAGTGAAAAACTAGCAAGTTTTCACAGTTACAATTATTTTAGCGATTTTGGCGTTAGACGAATTTTTGTATATATATACTTTTTCGCTGATAGCTCGCTGATCTTGGAAAAACTTGTCTGATTGGCTAATTGTCAAGGAAATGTATATACAGTATGAACAAAAATAGCACTGCTTGCCCTATCCAGCCCTTGCCCTATATTGGGTTAGACATGAGGAAACGAAAATACGTGTGTCTAGAACTCATATTTTTAGGTGAACCTCACGAGAGCAGAGGGTGCAAATATCTTTGTACATTTCTTTGCAATTTACGTTGTATATAATACAGATTGATTTTGTTATTCATTGCGTGAATGATTGTAACTCTTGCTGACTTTGACTAGTGTTATATATTAAGTATTTTTATTTGAAAACATATATTTATACGTATATATTTACTTCCTTTTGGAACGTTCTGTAGTGATGTCTCTTCTTGCAAAGGCAGAAGCCACCGCGGATGAGGTATACATATAACTTTGTAATTTGTGGTCAGCGTGTATATATACGTATATACGCAAAATATATAGCTGGAGTTTTCTGAGCTACATATTTTATATATGCAATTGTAGACAAAATTAATGAGAATAACATTTACTACAAAAATTAGAAATTTTAAAAATATATTGTGCTGAAGGTTCTCTGAAAACGTTTTAGATATCTAGATGATCCCTGCAATTCAGTCCATACGCAAAATTCCCTGAAAAATTGAGAACAAAGCTTTAATATTGACATCTAAAAATTATCTTGAACTTGAATTTTCAATAGGAAAATACGAAAGATATACCTGGTGCCCATCACTATAACATTTGGTTATTTGTTGAAGGTATTCCGTTCATCGCGACAATTTTTGCCAGTGCTGGCTCGACTGTGTTTGGTGGCAACCTTTCTGGAGGATGGATTTGCCATCATAATGACAGTAAGTCTTCTTTTTCTCCTTTTTACTCGTCCAGTTAACTACATACATCAAACCGATTTTCTACCTTCCTTCAGAGCACCCTGTGAAGCATGTATATACTCCCCCATCGATTATAAAATAATCACAGCCTTCTATTATTTCATAGTTTGCTGCTCCTTTAGCTTTATTCATGTTTCATACTGAAACGATGCAAAAGAAGGCAACGTTCATTTCTGTGTGTGAGAACTTTTGTTGTTGTTACATTTCTGTCTTTTGTTGACATTTAGAAAACATGCCGGGAGAAGATATGGTTGGTTAGCCGTTATATAAAGCTTCTCCTTTCTCGATTTACGTATTTACTTTTATTTGTCTGTTTCTGTTTCCAGTTTGCTGCTCAGATTCGTATGCTGAACGGGATTTGGAAGTGTGGCTCGGTGCTGGCCGGTCTCTTTGTTACCACCATTGTTGTCGGAGAGCTGGTTCCCTGTTTCTTCATTGTAATCAAAAGACAGGTCTTAATCTCTGTCGGAGTGCTGGCTTTTGCTGCTATGTTTGAGGTTAGTACGTAGTCGGTTTAGTTGCTGTTGGTGTTTTCCTAAATAGTCGCCCTTTGTTTCGTGCAGAAATTGTTTTGAACGTTGGAAAGAGGTGTCCTGGACTTGGAGCCAACAGTTAGTCGTGAGCGATTGTATATATACTCTTTTATTTGATTTTGACTTATGTCGTAGAAGGTTGCTTACTAACCTAAATCCTGGGCTTATTCTGGGTAATTTTTCTTGGGGGGCCCTCGGGGGTGAGTCATTCTTAGGGTGGCGAAAATTTTTCTAAAAACATGCTAAAAATTGCGCTGTTTTTATAGTAAAAAATAATCGCCAAAAATAAGCGGATTTAGTGTTTGTATAAAAATCTCCGGCAAAATTGGAAAATTTTTGGAAATTTGGACTTCTGAGCTAGTTTTTTCAGGGTAAAAGTTGGTACCAAAAGGGGCACCCACTTTTTCTTGGTGGTGTGCGATTTTTGGGGGTGATAGATTTTTTGGAGGGAAGGGTGTTTGTGAGGAGCCCTCCACCCCCCCCCCCTCCCACTAGAATAAGCCCAGAAACCAAACAATGTATATATTGTTTAAAGTTTCCACGGTTTGCGTATGTTGTATTTTACTCCTAATGTTTTCAGACTTTCATATATTGGGTTCCAATGAATTTGACACTTTTTGCAAGGTTAGTTTCAAAATTGCTAAACTGATGTGGCATTTTTACCTGAATTTTGGCGGTCTTTCTTCAAATCATTGTTCCTTTAAAAGGAAGGGGGAAAGCACCTGGACCAATATATATATTCTGGACAGTAATTAACTTATTTAGCTTATCAGTTTTAAAGTTTCGAATCCTTGTCTGGCATACTAAATTGAGATGTAGACATTTGTTACGTACTCCTCCTCAAGGCCGCACCCGGGGGGGGGGGGGTTTCAAGGGGTCTAGACCCCCCCTTTTGGGATGACAAAATGAAAAATTTGTGCTATTTTTATGGTAAAAATAGCTATTTTTAAAAAATTTTCGGGCCTTCGGCGCGATAATTTACTTTTTGCACGAAATAACGTCCAATGTACTATTTTTTCAAAAATACAAAAATTCTTAAAACTTCTGGGGGACTCCGCCCCCCCAGACCCCCCGTTGCACTTTACCTTGGACCCCCCCCCCCTTTTCAAAACCCTGGGTGCGGGCCTGCTCCTCCTAATTATCCATCCACTTATTTCTCGTTTGTCATTACCATCTCCTAATTTCTGTTAATTTGCATTTTTTGCAGATACTGTGCCTTATTCAGTGGCCTGGTCCTGATCATAGCCGAAGAGTTGGCCGTCCCCGAACGCCTCCACTATGCCGGTCTGCTGCAACCGGACGAGCCGGGCACCGTGAAACGGGCCAACTGGATGCAACTGCTGGGCCGGGTGATGACTAGCTTTATGCTAATTGCCCTCTACACCTCTGGTGGTAGCTCGCCGGCCTATCTAGTGCAGTTGGCCGTTGCCAGCATATTTTTCCTGCTGATTCTGATTGGCTACAAGACTCGGCTGAGTGCCTTGGCCCTGGTGATTTGGCTGGGCTGCCTTAACCTTTACATGAACCCCTTTTTTATGCCTGGCCTAGTGCCGGACGTTCAAGAATACTATAAGTATCTGTTCTTTGAGATTACCTCCATTATTGGAGGACTGCTATTTATTGTGGCCTACGGGCCTGGCGGTATGAGCCTGGATGAGTATAAGAAAAAGCTTTAACACCTTGGAGCAGACATTTGTGTGACACTGTCACACAGTTATTAGTTTATGCTTGGAACTGAATTTATGGTGAAAGTAAAATTGGATCAGAATTTTGTCAATCTGTTTGTGAAAGTTTTAGTGCATAATTGAGCTGGTCTCTTCGCAATTGCTCGGACCGGCAACGTTGCTAGAGCTAGATTCATGGCATATTATAAAAGGGTAATTTTCCAGATTCTAACGGTTTATTAGCAAAACTGATGTTCCGCAATTACCCTGAATTGAACTTAGGTTTACGTAAATGTTTGGAGGTGTTTATTTCAGTTCACTTATTTTTAAGCAGTATTTGCTGTTACACGTACATGTACGTTTGTTTGAAATTATTGTACGGTTCTTTCTTCTGCTTGTTTTTGTTTCTTCATAGTTTGTAATCTGGTTAACACTAATAGTGTCTGGCGACTTAAGCTTTGCAGCAGGCTTTATTCCTGCGGAATTGTTTTTATTTTTGTCTTTGTTCAGGTTGTTTTTGTTAGTTGTTGCTTTGGTTTGGTTGTCGGGTTCTGGTTATGGATTATTGTTATGTTGTAATGTATAGTTTTTGTTTGTTGCAAATATTTTAAATTGTGTACTTTTTCTTTATGTGTGTACATCTGGGTTTATTTTGGGGGGGGGCACGCCGCTTTCTTGGCCTCCCCCACTTACCCTGAGATCTCACAAATTTTAGGCATTTTTGCTCAAAACTTTCAACTGAATTTTTAATTTAAAATCTTATGTATTTTTTAGTGCAAAAACTGATTTTTTTGAGCACTTTAACTAGCTGGACGTGTGTAAAAAAAGGCGAATTTAATTGCATTTTTGGCGATTTTAGGCCTTGCTTCCCCCCGCTCCAACTTGTTTCTCGTAATGTATACCCACTACATAAATTTCATTTTCCGCTTATTTTTGTCGTGCAAATCCCAATAGAAAGGATGCATTTTGAAGCTGCCAGTCTTAACATACTTGTCGGTTTTGTTTTGCATTCAAGTTGATATTTATGGCAGTTGACTGTTTTCTTGATACGGAATTTTTGATATTCCATTGCAATGTAGGTACCTTCTTTGTTTGGCAGGGTTGGGCGAGACCGAGATTTCACCGAGACCGAGAACGAGACCGAGACCGAGACTGGCCAAGTTTCTGCTTTTGGGCGAGACCGAGACCGTAGCAATTTTAAGCTTAAACTTAGGCTTAAGGTCAGTATTAGGGACGTTAACACATAAACATACGATTTTAGCACATCGTCAGTTAATTTTCGTTACATTAATTTCAAATTTTCGCTGAGATGAGGTGCTTTCAAAAAATTTCCGGTCTCGGCCGAGACCGAGACTTTTTGGTGGGCGAGACCGAGGCCGAGACTCCCAACCCTGTTGTTTGGTTGTAGTTTCACATTAGTTTGATAGCCACTTCTGTAGGCTTGGCTTTGTATGCTGCTCATCTTACTGTTACAAAACGGTGACGCTGATTTTTGTGGATTGGTAATTGTTTTGGGTTTTTTGATAGAATGAACGGGTGTGGAATTTTCAAGGCATTTGAAGACGTTCTATGGTTTTTTCTTCAAAGACGGTGGGGTACTTCCTCGGCATCGGTTTCCTGCCTCTGCACTTGGGCCTCTCCGTTTCTCTTGACAGGCCCAACACTTCAATTAATCTAATTAGTTCACTGGTCATTGGGTAGTGAGCCTGGAAATTGAGTAGAAACTATGCTGTTTGTGAAAGTTATGTAGCTGTAGAAGAATTAGATTAATATGTACAAAACGTTATTTACAAAACGTTAAAGATTAATATATTTTGTTTTATCAATGAGAACTTGATTTTGAGGTATTGGTTGTATAAACTTCTTCATTGTTGGCGTTTTGGTGTTTGTAAATTTTTGCTTGCATTTATAAGTAGCTTATTAGTTTATTCTGTGGGCCAGGCCCGCACCCAGGATTTTGAGATGGGGGGGTTCAAGGTCAAACGCAACGGGGGGTCTGGGGTGCGGACCCCCCCCCCCAGAAGTTGAAAATTTTGCATTTTTGCCCAGAAACAGTACATTGGACGTTTATTTCTTGCAAAAAGTAAATTATCGCGCCGAAGGCGTGAATTTTTTTAAAATAGCTGTGTTTGTCATAAAAATAGCAAAAAGTTTCCATTTTGTCATCCCAAAAGGGAGGTCTAGACCCCTTGACCCCCCCCCCCCTGAGTGCGGCCTTGCTATGGGCTGCTGGTTTTGGTTGTGCTTTGTATTATCTGTAATTCAGCTTTCACCATTCGTATTGTTTGAGCTGTTAGATATTATATAGTCGTTTATCTAAAACGTTCCCTGTATTCGTGTTCATTGCAGAATCCTACGTATAGATATACTTACGCATTATTGTATCTGTGTATATATTGGTTGGTACTTAGTGTTTAGTTCTGAAATGCTTCTGTGCTTGAATTCCGGTTAATTTACATTTATTATCGTGTTAGCACGTGCATGAATCGGCTGTTTCATCTACGTGTTGTAGGTGAATGTGAACTTTCATATACTTACATAGCCTTTGATATTTATTCTTTTTCTGCCTTGTTTTTTGCCTGTTGCTGGGAAGTAAAGTATTTTTCTTGGTGGTTGTAAGCTGTCTATTTTCTGGTTGATTTTGTGTTCGACTAGTGGATGGAGTTGATTCGTTTTAATTTTTACTCTGTATTAAAGTAGGTGCCGTATGTAAGCTCAACTTTTGTTACAGTAACTATAATGCACACTGTCTCCTGTGGTTACTGTGGAGTTTTAGCATCTGTGAGCTATTCTGATAGTTGTGGTGCCTACTAATGTGGTACCAGTTGTTCGTAGAAAGATAACAGGAGACTGTGTAAGAATGAGCAGCCCTGGGCTCCGTTGCATAAAACAATCAGTTATCAGAACCATCAGTAATTATAAATAATTAATAGTGTTCATTTAATAATGGATATGGAAAGGTAAAGATTGAATTCTCAAGTAAACAAATTTTGGTGCGGCCTAAAATCAGTAAATCTGTAAAACTAAGTCCTCATATTTTAAACGGCTTCAAGTCAGGCTGTAGTCAAGGGACTTTGAAGATTTTTATATCAGTGAATACAGCTCATTCTAGTGAACAAGATACGGTTACATTACAAGCAATAAACTGAATTGATTCGGTAAAAATCATCGCGATAACGTAAATAATCAGTGAACGAACACTGATGGCAATTTACTGATAAATTGTCACTAAACCGATGGTAATGATTACTGATGGTAATCAGTAAATTTTATGCAACGGGGCCCAGCTTACCCCTTCTCTCCAGTTGTAGTGGTTTAGTCAGAGATGGTTTAATTGTGGCTCAAGTGTTAGTAGTTGGGATCGAGCATTTGAAGGGTATCTTTACCTTTTACTATCATTTTAGTTTAGTATGTTCATGTTGTATGTGTTGCAGACTTACTTTTTCTGCATACGAGAAACAGAATGGGTAATCCTTACTGTTCAAGGAAAACCAACTGTTCGCTTAACTATCAGCTTTTCTTTGCTGGCTGGCGTTTCCCCCGATTTCTTCTATTTTATGGTTGTATTGGACATAATGCTTACTGCTTTCACGTGAACTGCAGTGGTGGGCTTCATTTCAAGGGCTATTAGGGTCCAGTAGCACCCTGCCCCAAAGAATTTAAGAATTACACATTTTCCCGGCTCCGCAAACTCGGATCAGAGATCTGTTCCACTTAGAAACTGATTTTCCATGAAAGGATTTCCCGTCATGGTGAAACGATTACCGCAGGCAGATTGTACGACTTCCCAACATGCTGGGCTGGTTTCACTTTGCCGCCTAGAAGATGTTCCAATCGGTGCCCACTTCACATCATATTGGACTTCTCTATAGGGGTTTTCAGGCTGGGGCGTATCCAAGATGTTGCAAAGGAGGGGGTTTTGCAAAGGAAACAGTCCTGTACTGAGGTCTATTGTCACAAATTTACTTAACTTGGATTTTTTAGATTATGCGGATGTAAACAGATTAAAAATCAGCAAATAATTGCACAGTCCTCAATCACACAGAAACAGTTCTATACAGAGATCTATCTTTACAACTTCTAATTGACTAAAATTCTTTCGGATTATGCGGGTTTTGAACCGATTACAAATCAGCATATCGTTTGGCTGGCGAAATTGGAAAAGTTATCGTTTAGAAGCAAATGGCGGTTAAAGAAAATGTTAAAGTTGATTCTCGACCGCTTGATCGGGTGATAACAATCTCTAGAGAGAATGTTACTGCATCTTTCGCATAATATATATACCAGAAGAGTTCGTAGATATTATTCCCCCTTTAAATAAAGGAAACTGATATTGTTTTGTGTTCTTCTGTGTTAAGTTTTCTTATGCAAATGAAAGTGTGAATGAAACTTGAATCAATGTTGTTAATTGAGGAAGGGATTTTTTACTGTTGAAGAAAGTTTTTCAAACACAAATATTTTATTAATTTGTTCAATAGCTAAGAGAAATATAAGAACTCCATAAAAGGTGATTTATATATATAGTCAAGCGGGGAAAACCCATTTTAATATGCGGGAAAAAAACCCACCTCCAGTGTGGGCTTACCGGTATGAGCTATATAGGATTTTAATAGCCTATCTTGAAGAGCGTCAAAATTAACCCTAGAGGCTGCATTATTGTTGTTCCCACTGCTTCCCTGCAAATTTTTTGGGACTTTGAAATTTTCGAAAATTTTGGTCCGTCCAAGTGCCGAAATTTGGCAAACTTTGGCTGGCCACCCTGAACTACTGGCAAGACCTAGACCAAAGCGGATTGTATGTATGTGTAGGGCATCTGTTGGGCTTCATGATGATATATGCCACACTGCTCTAACCCCTCTGGTGCGACCTGGGGGTGACCTAGAGTTGGCGGGGAAAAAAACCCATCGGCGGGGAAAAAACCCACTTTTCAAAATTGAATATTTTTCTAACCGTTAGCAGGAAAGGTCAATCTAATACATACATTTGTTTAATAGAGCCTATAGATTAAATTGGTATAGGTTTTAATCGGGTTCGTTCTGTTATGGGTGGTTCAGGGGGTCTAAATCGGACATGGTGCCATTTCAAGCCAAAATTTCAATTTTGGCCAAAAATGCTTATTTTTGCCTTAAAATGGGTCTAGTTTGGCTCTAAATACAGGAAAAACACGTTTTCTACACGATAGGATGCTTAAACTGCCAAAAATAAACACTTTTAAAAAATTTCCAAAATTTGCCTATGTTTACGTGTTAAACATACAAAATTTTCAAAATTCAATTTTTTCTGAAATTTTTCAAAAATGTTGGTATTTTTCGATGTAGACCTACTAAAAACAACCCGCTCTTTCGAATGGCACCGTCAAAATTGTTCTGGCACGCTTCCAGCAAAAAATCCGGGTGGGTTTTTTTTCCCGCCGATGGGTTTTTTTCCCGCATTGGGTTTTTTTCCCGACACGGAAAACTTTAATTTCTCCATAACGGCAGGGTCTAGAGAGACAAACTATATATACCTCATTCGAAAGCTTAGGGCAAACCCTAATTAAATATAGTATCAAAGTCGTGCTAACCCAAACCAGTCGAAAGTTCTGGTCCAAGAAAAAAAAGTGGGTTTTTTTCCCGCTTGACTATATATATATTATATATATATTTTTTTTGAAAAATTTTATTTTTTATGGTTTTTAGATTTAAACAAAGTATAAAATGCACTAAGCAAGTTTTTCACATTGTATAGTTTGTCATAATCACGTATCAAATAAATGTTTTAACTAACTAACTTTGATATTTGTACACCTGTATTTTCTTGTGTTTTCTTGTATTAGATCACTTTAATCACACTTCCTGAGGCGACTGGCGGCGAAACGTCTTTCAAATATTTTCGTCTAATGTTCCAAAAAATTCAAAAGACTTCGTTCAACACTTCTCCACTGATGAGCCGCAAGTGTTTGAACCAAGTCTGGTAGAGGTCGCATGCACTACTAATATAGATATTATGTTTTTCACGTCTACAAATGAAAAGCTCATTAATTAGCAGGAGAGTATATTTATGTATTTCTTTAATATTTAGGTCGGACTGCTATCTTGAGTTAACTTCATTCCGAATAAAATCTCGGAAAAGGAAAATAAGAAGTTGGTACGTAACCTAACTTGTTCCTTTCATTTCAAGGGCTATTAGGGTCCAGCAGCACCCCGCCCCAAAGAATTTAAGAATTACACATTTTCCCGGCTCCGCAAACTCGGTTCAGAGATCTGTTCCACTTAGAAACTGATTTTCCATGAAAGGATTTCCAGTCATGGCGAAACGATTACCGCAGGCAGATTGTACGACTTCCCACGTTGCTGGGCTGGTTTCACTTTGCCGCCTAGAGGATGTTCCAATCGGTGCCCACTTCACATTATATTGGACTTCTCTATAGCGGTTTTCAGGCTGGGGCGTATCCAAGATGTTGCAAAGGAGGGGGTTTTGACAAAAACTTACCGAAAAGGAAAGTTTTGACGCGAAATTTAGATTGATATGGTTTTCCTTTGGACAATCCAAAAGAAAGGGCTTCAACCCCAAAACCCATCACTTGGACAAGTCCATGGGCCATGTGTCCTGAGCTGATTTTTGATAGTTTTTCCGCCCGACACAACCAGCGACCATTTTACTTTGTGCTGGTACTATTTTTGTGCTCTTTCTGACTGGAGGTCCAGTTATAAATACGAAAAAAGCAAAATTTGCAAAAAAACAGCAAAAGTGTTTGACATATTAACTAAATGTATAGGTCATCCAACTTTGTGTATAGATTTCTCAAAAGTATAGTTTCATCATTTCATCAATTTCATTTTGTGCCATGATATGTGGGTCGAGGGAAATTTTATGGATTTGGCTCAACAGGTCTTAACACTCCAGAAAAGCCGCCAAATGTACGATGATATGAAATTTTACTACTTCGCATTGAGTGTTCTCGTAGCTGATGAAGTTCAAGTCAAGAAAAGTCCCCCCGTAATACTGCTAATTTTCCTCCTGCGAAAGTTTACGCGAATCCATGGGGTAGTATTTGATAAATTGATGTTTAATACAAAACAATCCCAGTTTTGCCAAATTGGTGTTTCGGCCAAATCTCTAGCTTAAAGCAAAGAACATCAGCTAATCGGCATTAATAAACTGTGCAATTAGATTGAATAAATTGAGTAGAAAGTAAATCAATAAATAGTATCGGTGTATCGATAACGAGCTGAAAGAATGGTTGCAAAAATTAAAAATTTCTGTTCTTTTCACCTAAAAATGCGGGACTGGCTCCAGAGTGTTAAAGAGCACCATATTTGCAATGTTTCATCAACTTTCATCATAAAAATTGGAGCCGGTAGTAATGTTACATTTACACAAAGCGATACCAGCACCTTAAAGAGCTCCATTCTTTGCCTTGCTGGTAGTCATCATGAATGAAATCATGAAATTGAACATATTTTTATGCGAAATTTACCAAAATATTGCACTTTTTCAAAATTGTTTGAAGGCATTGTAAGGCAAAATGATCCCATAAAATCCCACTGATCCCACATGGGATGAGTTTTCAATCCCATCCCATCCCATGGGATCCCATCCCAGATGCCACCACTGGACCTGAGTATGGGTTATGGTGAAGTTTTGTCACAAGAAAATATTTACAGTTGAGCATGCTGGACTGAGGTAAATTGAAACAATCACTGCACTTTTTAGCGCACATGACCAATTTAGGATTTTAGGGTTATATAAAACCGGGCTCACTCAGCATATTTTGGTTTCAGAAAGTAATGCATTTTTCAAAATGCTAGCTGGAGTTCATGTGCTAAGTTTGAACTTACCTATTACTTCTCTGAACTTACATTCTTTTGCCAACAAATTTTATGTTTTCTCGTGATCACCCTAGATTTACTTTTGGCGAAAAAAGTGTGTTTAGGAAGGTCAAAAATGGGGCTGTCTAAAGTGATCTAAAATCATGGAAAAAACGGTAAACAGACGTTTCTGCAAACAATGCTGTAAATGTGTTAAAAATTCCAGATCTAAACAAAAAATTCTTCTTCATATTCCTGGAGCACGGTCAGAGCCATATGAGCTGATCTTCGGATCCCCGCTGTAGTCACAGATAACCCAGCACCGTTTTAGCGAGTTGAGGCTGATCTAAGGCCATGCCATCTGATTCAAGAATTGACCAGCTGATTCTACAGATGGCTGCCCTTCGCTCGTTGCAAATTAAGGATGACTATATGTAGCTGCATCGTTAACTGAGCGACAAAGATCGACACCAGTTCCACTTGTGTAACTGGTGCCCCAGGGAAATAGAATCCATTTGGCACGCTGGTCAACGCCCCAGGGAGCACGTGGAAGGATAATCGTCCAACAGCATCGACCACAGCAAGATGGAGATCTCCAACCGGACGCGGATTCTTCTGCTCCCTGCAAAAAATTCTGAAGAGCTGAAAAAGCTTTGAAAGTTTTGATCCAAAAATTTAAAATTTCGCAATTTCTAGACAGTGCAAAGTGAGGGGGGGGGGGGGTGGGCAGCCCGAAATCTGTTGGTGGGGGGATGGCTCGAGTACGGCAGTTACTGGAAACTGTAGGTAGCCCCCCACTAAGGTAAACCCGTCACCTACATATCACAATAGATGTAGGAAAATTTACTTAGCCGTTTGTGGAACTGTTCCGACGATATTGGACTATATGGATTCTCAAATTACCTTAGGCCCAAGTTTTTCGGGTCTGACGTGCTGTAGTGACACTTTGTTTAGTTCGTTTCGTAATCTGTCTGTAGGGTTTTTTCTGATGTTCATTCCCGGGGTCTGACTTGCTGTAGGAGGCAGCCACCTGAGCTAAAAATTTAATATTTTTAACTTAAGTTTAAAATAGCTAGAAAAGGGCGAAAAATCTTACGAAGCCTTAAAATTTTTTAAAAATTTACCTTAAAACCCTATTTTTCTGTTGACTTCTGAAGTCTGGGGGAGGCAGGCCTTAATCCTGGAGGGGGCGACCCCTGTCAGGGGGGGGCACTGGGTTTTCTCTAGGCCAAAAGTGGGAGAGGGGGAATAAAATGGGTTAAAAATGCAGGCCTGTTGCGGTTCCTATTTTTCCTATTTTTTCCTATTTTTTGAGACATTCCTATTTATTCCTATTTTTTCTATTTGACCAGAGTAAATTGTCCTTGGATCATTGTTGTTTTTGTTGAACAGAACACAAAACTTTCGTTAAGTTTTAAATGACAACAATTTTTGGAAAAAATTTTGCGCCTTCGGCGCAATTGTGTTTTTCTTGTTTTTAAAACGTCCTCGTCTTAGTTTTGCTTATTGGTTCTCTAACTAATACAATCTCTTTTTACATATTTGCTTTGGGTTACTAAATTCTTCGTTGAAAGATTAGAAGCTTTAGACGACCGTTGCCACAACATTTTCTTGTTTTACAAAATACTTGGTTCTAAGCTAATTCACACGGATTAAGTTAAGCGCCCCAATTTTTGGTAGTTGGGCTGGGCGTGTAGGCCATAGGCATATATACGTTTACCATAATTTGAATGAATATGCAGTGCTCGATGCACATCCACGTTTGTCATACTCATGTGTTAACCTTGGGTGTTTGTTTTAGTTATATAAATATATATATATATATAGCATTTTTAGTATTTAAATGTTAGATTCCAACACAAAGATACCAACACAAAGATAAAGGAGAGATACAAGTATATTGCAGGGGAGGTCTGGGGGCGGGGATCTCAATATCTCAGCTTCAAATATAAAATCTATAATATATATAAGTGGTTCTAATCCCGAAAAATTCATCATAATAAAAATTATAATAAGTTTATTAAATTAAAAATCAGTGTTTGCAAGCTCTCGAGACATTTAAAATCCATTTAAAGGCACCGTTTTTCCAAAATCTTCCTGCTTCGCCAGAGATTTTTTCGTAAAATTGCTATTTTTAGCCTAAATCCAGGTGTTTTTGAGAACTTTCGGAGTTTGTACCTGCAAAATACGCCAAGATCCCAATTTTTGGCTCATTTTTGCAAAACAAACTCCCCAACCCCGATCCCACTACGAAAAATCCTTAAAAATATCATGATATAGTTGCTATTTTTGGTAAAAACAAAAAATTAAGCCTTCATTTTAAGCCTGGAAATTCCTATTTTTCCTATTTTTTGAACAAAATGTTCCTATTTATTCCTATTTTTCGATGGTAAAATTCCTATTTTTATTCCTATGTTTTGGAAAAGCCCGCGCAACAGCCCTGAAAATGCGAAAAAATACCTTTACAAAATTGCGTGTTTTATACGTAGGCTGCTATAACTAAGCTCGAAAATGAAGTTTCAAGTTTCATGAAAATCAAGTTTTAGTACCAAAATAGACGATTTTTGACCAAATATTTCGGCGAAGCCGGAAAAATTTCACCAAAAATATTTAACATTTGGCATTTTCTGGGCACCTCATAGCGAGTGAGGAGGGAGCCCAAAAACGTGGGGGGCAACCGCCGCTAAAGAAAACCCAGGGGCGCTCCCCCCACACCTCCCCCTGTAGGAAAAGCCAAGACTTCTGTTTTATATCAAATGTCAGATTTTTACTTTCAGGGTTTATAATACGTACTTTTTGACAAATCACTGTTTGTGTGATCAACTTTTTCCAGTCTTGAAGACTTTCTTCTCCTAGAGTTCCTTCCAAGACTATGACTCATCAAAACAGACAACGAGAGCTTCTCAGTCGTGCAGAGGATCTTGCTGATGACGTTAGTTTTAAGTTAAATTTTATAAATTAAATTAAAGGTATTAGCTGTTACTACAATACAGTGAGAGTAGAATTAAAATTAGAAGAATGGTTTGTAAAGTTTAGTCTTAATTTAATTGAAATTTATGTTAATTTTCAGTTTCTTCGGCATACAAAGCATTTACTGCCTCATATAGCTCGATTCTGTCTAGTCTCAACCTTTATTGAAGATGGAATTAGGATGTGGTTTCAGGTCTGTTGTTCCTTTCTTAATATTGTACAGTCATTTTTCTATTAGTATAATATATATATACGTATTATATATATATATATATATATATATATCTGGGCTTATTCTAGGGATTTTTCCTTGGTAGGCTCCATGGGCGCACCCAGGGGGGGTTTGGGGGTTCCGACCCCCCTTTTTGTCCGACCCCCCCCCGGGAATTTTCGTGGAGAAAGCAAAAACTGAGCTATTTTTAGTGCATAAAATTAAAATTATGAAATTTTTTCGCGCCTGCGGCGCTTTTCTATCTCTATTTTTATAATTTTTCTCGCCTGCGGCGCTTTTCTATCTCTATTTTTATAATTTTTCTCGCCTGCGGCGCTTTTCTATTTCGATTTTTAAAATTTTTCTCGCCTGTGGCTCTTTTCTATCTCGATTTTTAAAATTTTTCTCGCCTGCGGCGCTTTTCTATCTCGATTTTTAAAATTTTTCTCGCCTGCGGCGCTTTTCTATCTCGATTTTTATAATTTTTCTCGCCTGCGGCGCTTTTCTATCTCGATTTTTAAAATTTTTCTCGCCTGCGGCGCTTTTCTAACTGAATTTAAAAATTTTTCTCGCCTGCGGCGCTATTATGTATTAACGTTTACAACGTTTTGGAACCTGCGGCGCTTTTTTACCTCAATTTTTCTCGCCTGCTGCGCTTTCTTATCTCCATTTTTAAAATTTTTCTCGCCTGTGGCTCTTTTCTATCTCGATTTTTAAAATTTTTCTCGCCTGCGGCGCTTTTCTATCTCGATTTTTAAAATTTTTCTCGCCTGCGGCGCTTTTCTATCTCGATTTTTATAATTTTTCTCGCCTGCGGCGCTTTTCTATCTCGATTTTTAAAATTTTTCTCGCCTGCGGCGCTTTTCTAACTGAATTTTAAAATTTTTCTCGCCTGCGGCGCTATTATGTATTAACGTTTACAACGTTTTGGAACCTGCGGCGCTTTTTTACCTCAATTTTTCTTGCCTGCTGCGCTTTCTTATCTCCATTTTACTGAATTTTCGCGCCTGCGGTACTTTTCTATCTCGATTTGAAAAGAGTGCGTGCCTGCTTTTCTACGTCATGTTTTTTAATTTTTCGCGCCTGCGACACTATTCTATATCGATTTTAACAATTTAAAATTTTAACAGTGCGCCTCGCAGAGCTTTTTATTAAAATCTTTTCAAGCTTTCCAATACAAATTTTACCATTGTGTCAAAGAATTTCTCAACTTTTATTGAAATCTTTTTAAAGATTTCCATTACGGCTTTTTTCAAAATTTCAAAAATTTTCTCAACTTCTGGGGGGATCCGCCCCCCAGACCCCCGCGGCGACAGGCGACAACTCCTAAATCTCATCGTTTTTGTGGCTCCCAAAACGAACTCTTTGTTGAAAACTTCGCCGCCGCCATCCCCCTCCCCCAGCGCAAACGTGTCAGGCGAAGACAAAAAATTTTTTCCGGCTCGACCCCCCCCCTTTTCAAAATCCTGGGTGCGCCCCTGGGCTCCCAAAAGTCCGAGGGGCGAGGGATTTGGGGGGAGGCGAAACTTTTTCTAAATATATGAGGATACGCTGTGGAAGCTGATTTTTATCCCAAAAATAGGCAAGAATTTTGAAAGTTTGGCCTTCTAAGCGAATTTTTCAGTTCAAAGTTTTGTACCAAAAAAGGTATATACCCCCTGGTTTTGGGGACACGACTTTTGTGTGGTGCGACTTATGGGACCCACCCGCCCCCCCTCCCCCCGCTAGAATAAGTGCAGTCTATAATTATTTGTATTTCTTAAATGGTTTAATTTATTAGTATTTCTGACAAACGTTTCGGACAGCGTGCTCTTTCCAGATTTTTATCAGGAAAACGGAAAGTGAAAAAGAGAAGAGTTGTTTTGTGTTTATATTTTAATTTTTTTAATTTTCAGTGGTCGGATCAGCGTGACTTTGTCAATGAGACGTGGAACTGTGGCTACTTTTTGGCCACCATGTTTGTAGTGACCAACTTTTTTGGTCAACTGATACCCTGTGGTATGGTACTGGTGCGAAAACAGGTTCTAATTGCCGTTGGTATACTGGGATTTATTGTATTACTTCAGGTACATAATGCGCGCAGTATTACGGGTGTATCACTGAGGAGGGGTATTGGGGTTAAATAGAAAACCCCACATTTTAGGATATCCAACGACAAGTTACGTATATATATTATGAACTTTTGTTTCAAAAACTTTTGTTTAAAACTTTTTTGTGAAAATCCCATCTTTTTCAAAATCCTGGATATATACGTCCCTTTACAGTAGGTTACAGGTATGAAGTTTGACTATGATTATATATATAAATTGTATTAAATTATATGAAAATTTAAAATTAAATTAAGTGTATTTATGCTTGAAACAGACTTTGTCAAAAGTACGTATAACTTCTAATTTCTATGTTTGTCGAACATTGTTCGTTATTGTAAAAATCAAGATTCCAAAATCAAAAGTCAAGAAGGATGGATCTGAACATGTTTTTCTTATCCTTTGCTGTTTCAGACAATCGCCTATCATATCATTTGGGATTTAAAATTCCTTGCCAGGTAAGAATCTGGTATATAGTCCTATGACGTGTGCCTTTGGAACCCGTTTCCCGCAACTGTTTTTCTAAGAGGCAAAATACCTTAGGACTAAGACCAGGGCATCAGAATTTCTTTCACTCTTCCCTCCTCCGAAAGTACATGACTGGCTAAAGCTATCTATTTTTATGCAGTCACTGTAGTTGGCCACGTTTAGTCCTCTAAAAATTGCTTACTAACTATGCAAAGGCAAATGATCTAGGCAAAGGAGGGACTAAGGCAAAGTAATCTTTGATGAGATGTACCATACAAACAGTGCATATCTTTCATCAATCATTTTTGGTTCTATCTTTCTGTAAGACTTCGCTCTGGTACATACTCGTAAAAATATTTACATATATACGTTACGTGGTATGTATCCCTGTATATGATGTTTACTATATATGTGTTCGATTTGTTAAGCTTTCTATACCATCGTTATTTAGCCTGAAATAAGGCTAAGCTGAACTTAGTTGCATAATTTGCGTACATAATGGAGGAAGTTGACGCCACGTGGGCCATATGCTCTCTGTTATATCAGTTAAGGTGTAGCACTAATGTGGGAAGGTAACAAAAAATTTGCCCTTTTCTGCCTTTTTTAAATCAAACCCAAATACTCCTGACGCACAGGCGAAGAAGTATAGTTTATCCACCCCCCGGTCAGCTTCACACCGACGTGCTTGAGGAGCTTAGCTTAGCTTAGGATGAGCATTGGTCCCTAGACCCTGGCACAGGTAGAACAATTCTCCAAGGGTTGCCATTACCTTTACCGTTATAAACATTTTGCTTTGTCTGGAGTCTGATTTGCTTGAATGATAGGATATTAGCGTGTAGAGCATAGTTTATGACCTACACGGTCTCTCTTGTTTCCCACACGGGTGGCACCCATTAACCAGGGTATTTTGTAACGGGGGGCGGGCCCCCCACGAACATGCCTTCCCCCCGAAATCGCCCCTCCCGAGATTTTTGGGGGCCCAAATTTTTGCTAAAAATAGGCGAATTTTCGGAGATTTTTTCGTAAAAACGTCTGTTTTAAGCTTAAATCCAAGCATTTTTGAGAACTTTTGCCTTTCTACGTGTAAGATCGCCAAAAATACCAATTTTAGCTAATTTTTGCAAAAAATCTTCCACACACCCCCCCCCCGAAAATTTCTCCCCCTCCCTCGGGCCCCGGGGGGGGCAGGGGAGCCCCCTCCCCGAAAAAACCCTAAAAAATACCCTGATTAACCGGCCAATTAAGGATGGATAGAAGGGTTTGCTAGAGCTCACGGCGAACCGATTTAGGTATATAGGCTTAGTCCTTTGCTCACGAGGATTTGACAAACGTTTGCGGCTGGTGGGACTCGAACTTGACCGCTCTCTGTCAGCTTCTCGGCCCCTTGTGATGACAGCAAGCATAATCTTTGTCTGTGTTGCTGTTGCAGAAACGTTGCCGTAGGCGGCGGCCTCGTCCTGATCGGCGCCGAGTGCATCCAGGATCAGCGGAGCCTGTTTGCCGGCGTTCCCCAGATGGACGACACCAACCGACCCAAAAGCTATCTCCAGCTGGCCGGCCGTATCCTCCTCATCTTTATGCTGATGAGTCTGATGCATGTGGAAATGTCCCTCCTGCGTATCGTTGAGATGATGGTTGCCGTAGTCCTGATGACCCTGGTGACCATTGGCTACAAGACCAAACTATCGGCCCTGGCACTGGTGGTCTGGCTGACCATCCTAAACCTGTGGCTTAATCCCTTCTGGACCATCCCTGGGGACCGGTTCTATCGAGACTTTATGAAGTATGACTTTTTCCAGACCCTATCGGTGATTGGTGGTCTGCTGCTGGTCGTGGCGTTCGGGCCGGGTGGAGTCAGCATGGATGATTATAAGAAGCGATGGTAGAAAGAAGCCTTGATATGCTTAGAAAATGTTGACAACATTATTAATATTAGATTATAATAATATTTGTTCTGATGTTATTAGTGATGGGTACCATCGGATGGATAGTTTTTCATATCTGGATAATCTGCCTGCCTATTCAAAACCAGTTGAAGAAAATTTTTCGATTTTAAAGTTAGAAGTTGAATTTTTAGTCACCTTTTGCTGCACTGGTTAGTTTCTATTATCAAGCCAAAGCTACAGTCTTGGATTGGATTCATAAGCATTCCAAAGAACTATTTTAAAATATTAGGTTTTTCTAATTTGTTGTAAAACAATTTGCCAATTTTTCATTACTTTGTTGACACTGTAAACGGCTGGGGTTTTTTTACTGGGGGAGGGGGGTGGGGATGGGGGCGGGCCGCCCCCCCCCACTTTTTGGGTTCCCACCCCCACTCGACCTCTTCCCCCCACTCGTTCCCCCCCCCACTTTTTTGGGCTTCCCCCCCCACTCACCCTAAGGTGCCCAGAAATTGCCAAATTTTTAGGATTTTTGGTCAAAATTTTCAAAATTTTTCCGGCTTCGCCGGAAATTTTTGGTCGAAAATCGTCTATTTTGGTGCCAAAACGTAATTTTTGTGCACTTTTATGCTTGGTTATAGCAGTATATGTAGAAAACAGGCTTTTTATACTGTATTTTTGTCATTTTTAGCTCATTTTATTTCCCCTCCACTTTTGGACCTCCCCCCCACTAGTGGGGGGGGGGGCGTCCCCCCCCACTCCCCCCCCAGTTATTTTTGCCTAAAAAAACCCCAGAACGGATATCCGCATATTTTTTCTCCTATCCAGTGCCCTCACTAGTTGTGGAAGTTTTTTGGCGTGTGATAGCCGTGAATCTAGACGTTTTATTGAGGTAGGTGTTGTTTAGGGGTCTGGGCTAGGCTGAAAGAAGTTTGCCGATTTTGAGTATACAATAATAGCTTTAAGGTTTATTTGGGGGCGCCATCTCCTCTTGCTGGTTTTAGCCTGGAGACTTTTTCTGTATTTAGTTACCTGCCTACCCTGTTTTCAATGGTTTTAATGCTAGATTAATTTTTTCTGTGTATCCAATACGTCGTCTACATATATTGAGTAAAACTTATAAAATTTATATAAGTTATTCCTCTTTGTTCATTTTGGTGTTTTCTTGATGTTTGTTTCTGTGTATAAATTGAACCTATTATAATTTTATGTGATAACTGCTGACTTTGGTTCATTGTTTTTAAATACGGAAGTAGACAAAACAAAACATTTACCTCACCGTCTGAAATTGGTGTTTTTGAGCTGTTCCTAGAGAAACCATTAGATTTTCGATTAAGACCCATAAAATTATTTCCTAATGCCTTAGAGTCGAAGTTCTAAACAACCTTCAACTTTCACATATCATTATGAAAGTACCTGTTTTGTGGGTCAATTTGTGTTACTCTACAGAATAAACTGGATTCCGCTTTTGGCCTGTATCCTTCTATCAATTATAATATCATAGGGTTCGAGGCAGCGACCCCTATAATATGTGTGAAAAGTGGTTGGAGACAGTATGAAATAAGCTGCGCAGAAGCTGCACAAAATCCTGTGCAGATCATGCGCAAATTGCAGAGCACATCGAGTTTAGTATATCTGGGGAGTTTGAGCTCCGTATCACTTACCGTTAAAAAGTTGCACCCCGGACCGGTTATGGCGGCGATGTTTTTTTTTCGGTTTCTCCTATTTGATGGTTGTAGTGTACATAATGTTCGCCGCTTTCACGTGAACTGCAGCGATGGGCCAACCTAAAGGGCTCTAGGGTCTAGTAGTACCCTCTAAAGAATTTAAGAATCGCAACTTTTTTGGCGCCGTGGCGCGCAGTGTCGCCGCAAAGTCGGCTCATAGCGAAAAGTGACCATTTTTGTGGTCGTCGCTCAGGTCGAACGTTACGAGCTGGATGTGATTTCTTTTTATATTTAGAAATTACGTATATATATTGAACTAACTAACGGTCCGGGTTGTGTTTCTCTCACTTCCCTAGCGACCACAGTGGCCCCTCAAAAATGGCGAAAATTCGAAATATGAAAAATCGTAATTTTTCGCTATCTGTTCAACTTTGAAAGCTCAAATCTTCCATACAATGGTTTTCTGGCACGGAGAATCAATGAATCAATTCCCGCATTCAGTTTTGCCGTCAGACCCACCAATCTTGCTGGGCTTGTTCTTGTTCCACATTGCCGTCGGGAGGGTCAAGTTGGAAACCGCTTCCTGGAGGTCCATAGTAGGCTTTACCTGACCACTCAAAACTTTGTCTATATGGGTTTTCTGGTGCGCCCAGCTCATTCCAGGTATCCGTTTTGCCGTCCGACGTACCTATTTTGCTGGGCTGGTTCCAGTTTGCCGTTTGAAGGGTCAGTCGGGTGGGGTGGGGTGGGGATTTAGGTGATTTTGGGTCAAATTTGGTATCAAATGAGAGCTATAAGTCATCTGAGCAACTTTTGTCATAGAACTGCGTGCTCAAAGTGGGTGTAGAGTGCTGTGGTGGGGTGGGGTGGGGACTTAGGCGATTTTGGGTCAAAAATAAAATTTTTCAAAAGTGGTCAAATTTGGTGTCAAATTCTAAGCCCGAAGTGAACAGAAGAACTTTCGCCATGGAACTATCCACCAAAAGTTGCTTTATGCCTTTACTTTCTCAACCGGAATTTAAAGGATAGACATAGGCCCAACACACATATTATCCCCTTTTGTGCGGAGCATTTTTGTTACTTGTACTAATAGTTTCGATGGTTATTGTTCTTCCGTTTCTAGTTCTAGTGTTGCTTTTTGTGATCGTATTTATGTGATTTGATGTTTTTTGCGACCTGGTTTTAATTTAAAATTCTTCTATATTGGTAATAATTAGATAACACTTGAAACAATGTTGCTATTTTTTATTTATTTATATATTTTTTATTTGAGGAGGTTTACTACTTTTTTGCAATTCCCTATACCCCTTAAATTTAATTATTTTTGAAGGATTTTTGCTTGATTTTGTTGATACTGTTTTTGAGTAAACTTGTTTGCCCTATTTTGTTATTGCAACGAGTACTTCAACATAGTCATTTGTATTGCGTTAAGCTTCGTTGGTAGTATTGTTCGTTGTGTACTAGATAGATGCTAATTTTGGCGTGTCTAATTTCAGTTGAAATTGAAATTTGTGTGAATTTTAAGCTTTTTCCACGAACTTATTGCTTCAATGTAGGTAGGTATACGTATAGCTTAGCCCTGACATATCTAATACGTACGCTATATTTTAGGGTTTTCGCTCATTGCAGTAAGCCAAATTTTGATGTATATATATAAGTGAAGCTTTCCATCGTATAGCATGTTATTTGTATGACTATATACTTGTTGATTTTATGTTATTAAGATTGAATATTTTATTAATCTTCATTTATTCATATTTTAAATTCATCTAGTTGTGCGATTATAACCTTAGAATTTAATGAATTGCTAATATCTGTCACTGATGCTTGATTGATTAATTGTTTAAATGTGATCAAATAACTTCTCAAATGTAAATTTCAAAATTCAATATTTATTGTTCTGTGGTCACTTGAGTTGTTATTGTTAAAAGCCTTTAATGTTGATGTTGTCTTGCGTACTTACATATGTGTGTTAACATGTATTACTGTTAAAAGTTGTTGTCATTGAATTAAAATACCGTGGTAGGTCAGGTGTCAGTAGCTTGGTTAGGCTAATACCAGGAGTACGTAATAATGATAAGAGTATGCCACTAGGCAGCTCTATGTTATCGGAGCCAAAACTGTGCTCTGTTCGCTAACGGCCCACCCCCCCCCCCCCCCGAAAATTAGACCAATCACGTCAAAGAATTTCGTGCGCTGTTTGTGTTATAAAGCTCAAAGCAGACACAAAATTCGCTAACACTGCTTGTGTTTTCGAACTTAATCACATAAACAGAGAGCGAGTGAGCGTACCCCCATTTCGACTAGGTACTGATTTGCTGATGGGTTGGTCACTAGGGTTTTAGTTTTTGCTCTGATAACATAGAGTGTGCCTAGTGGCACGCTCTTATAGTATGTACTCTTGCTAATACTTATACGTTGGTCTGGTTTCTAGATTATAATCCTTTTGGCTGGCTCCACTAACATGAAAAACGTTAACAGTTGACACGAATTGAGTAATGATTTGAAATTCATTTGAATTGACATAATATTATCTTTCTAGGTTTTAGAGTTCGGGGATTTATCGAACCTGAGCTGGAGCTTAGGAGATTTGTAACTTGCTATATATAACCTCGTATGTATTCAAATAATCACGATTACGTGAAAAATGCCTTGTAGTTCAGCACATCGCAGCGGTCCTGCAATAGCAATGGTTATTACTTGACAAGCGCGCTTCATGCCTACTTCATACATCGCATACCACTTATAGTTATTACTTAGTAGTGTTGTCACGTTAGAGAAAAATCCGGGCCGGGCCGTTCCTAGTCAACCGGGACGGGCCCGGCCCGAAGCCCGACCCCGAGCCCGAAACAGGCCCGAGGCCGGCCCGAATGGTCAAAATTTGTAAAAATGAATTTCGATGTAGTTTTTCGAATACAGGTCCAAAAGTGATTTTATGAATTGCGTGGGGTTGTCCCACAAGACTGCGGAGTCTGATTTCCGTCTTATTGAATGTAACAATTAGTGATGTGGATCGGATCGGCGGATCGGATAGTATCGACCGATCCGGGGTCGGATCGGATCGGATCGGATCGAAAGATTTTCGGATCGGATCGGCCAGATCAGATCGGCTTGATTTTTCCGGATCGCCGATCCGGCAAATGAGGCAAAATTCGGAAGTTTGTACCAATTTTTACAACATTACAAAATTTCTTCGAAGAAATCAAAATTTTTCATCTGAATTTTGTTCAATTGTTGAATTTTTCGTTGTTAATGTGAATTTTTTGATGTTAAGGTTTTGCTTTACTTTCTTTCTCTGTATAAATATATAATTTTTGTCTGCATATGTAAAAACAGTCCAATGGAATGGCTCATTAATATTTTCTGCTAATTAATTTTTGCACAGTCCGCTCCGCATTTTAAATTCAGTGACGCTGACTGCCGAGAGTGTGCTTATATATTCTGGTATGTTTTCTATTAAAGAAATTTTAAATGATAACCATGTTGTGAGAATTAAAGAATTTAAAATCCGGAAATTTTGAAAAACCAAAAATTCCGAACATTAGGTGCATAATTGGTTGCAAAGGTTGCAAGCATAGGATAACGAGGAGAGAGAATGAATGGGTGCAGACACCATCAGAACGACAAAAAACGGGCAGGCATCTCGCCGAGACGGAAAAGGTAGACCTCTAAGCAGGGATGGAAACTGGGTCACTTTTTGTGACCCATGACCCACTCGACCCAAACGCAAATTTGACCCAGACCCAAGGTGACCCATGAAATTTTAAAATTTCGTGACCCAGACCCAAATGACCCAAGCGTTTTCATGACCCAGAGACCCAACTGACCCAAGAATTTTCGTGACCCAGACCCAAATGACCCAATAGAATAACGTGACCCAGACTGACATTACCTAAACGCCTTTGTGCAATGTTTTTGAAACTCTCTAACTTTCTTAAGTTTTTGAAAGAGACAAGAATACCTAAGTACATTCCACTCTTTTAATGAAACTAGGTCAGCAGTTTGTTTTTCTTACAAAAAAACCAGTTAAACATGAACCGGCGGTTTTCAACTTTGATTTACTTAAATTTGCAACCTGAGACAAGTTTTTTTATATTTAATTTTTTAAATTTTATTTATGTAAAAGTTTAAGTTCAATAGAAATGTGTCCACTTTGGTACGTGGCTTTTACTGAGTGAACACGCTCAAATAGAATGGCAGGGCAAGTCACACCTAACTCAGCTGGTTTCTGCAAAATGAGTACTAAATTTAATTAAATTGGGAGTGATCGCGCCGAAGGCGCGAAAAGTTTTTAGAAACGGTGTGTTTACCATTAAAACTAGCTAACATTCCACCACGAAAACTGAAATTGGAAGCTAGTTTAAAGATTTGGCAAGACCCTGTGACCCAGGCCCAAAATGACCCACTAAAAATTGCTAACCCAGACCCAAAGTGACCCACAGGAAGCTTGACCCAGACCCACCCTGACCCAAAGGTTTCACAAAATCAGTGACCCAAGACCCAGTGACCCAAGCAAAAATAGCGACCCAAACGACCCATGACCCAGTGACCCATGACCCAGTTTCCATCCCTGCCTCTAAGCAATTTTTACCAAAAGTTGCTAATGGTTCAGCAAATTTAAACGATTTTTTCAAAAAAATCTTAAAAATCGCTAAAAATCTTCACTTTTCCTTAGCCAAGCATGTTGAAACTTTGTCAATTTTGCATATTTCGGGGTAGACCTTTTTAAAATTTTTGGAATTTTTCAGGGATAGCTAAACCCTTCGCTTCGCTAGAGTCGGAGAAGACACCTCCCCCAGAATTGGACCCCGTGTTAATGTATATATGTTAATGTACGGTTGTAAGAACAAAATTATATACGCCGCGGAACCAGCTCTATTTCATAACGGAAATAAAATTTTCAATTAGCATAAACTTTAGCAAATCATTAAATATTTTATATTTTTCGTGAATAAAATCATGCCTATAAATCTATAAAACTACAAATGTATTCTTAAGCTTCCAATAAATGACCAAAGTTTGTAAGCCTATTTTTGGTCTTACACCCTAGTTTCTTCAACATTTCTTCGTTTTTATATAGTCCTCACTAGATGTTGAACTACCAAGCAAAGGAAATCGTTGTTTTTAAAGGTACATAACTACACAGCATTCTGTAGCTGAAGTTTCTGATACGGACTTTCAGAATAATTCAATAAGATTCCGATGCGAAGTTAGATCAAAAAGGTAAAGGTAAAGGTAACCCCCGGAGAATTCTCCTACCCTTGTCAGGGTCTAGGGTGCCGGTGCTCATCCCCGGATACACAGCGCTTGAGCCAGGAGTGTCACCTCGAATGATGACTACAACTGTGGAGGAGGGGCCAGCTCCTCAAGGCAGATGCCCTACACGGTCTCCTGTTACCTTCCCACATGAGTGGTACCCATTTATCGACCAACTAAGAATGGATAGCTGGGTTGGCTAGAGCCCACGGCGAACCGATATGTGCTTAGTCCCTTGCTCAAGGGGATTTGTGAAAGCCTTGTGGCAGCGGGGATTCCAACCTCGGACTATCGGATCCAAAGTCGAACGCCTTAACCACTCGGCCGGCACGGTTTGATCAAAACTTTTGCAAAATAATGGAAAACGGGAAGGTACAGCAATTTAAGTGTCTACAATTGAAACTTAAAATTATGGTCGGATCGGATCGGATCGGTTCGATCCGGGGGTGGATCGGATCGGATCGGATCGGATCGCCGCCCAATTGGCGGATCGGATCGGTAGGTGATTTTGGCTGCCGATCCGATCCGATCCACATCACTAGTAACAATGCACGAAAAATGGTAAATGTTGCAGGAGCTTTTGCAAGAACAGTAGGGTATTAATCATCTTTCAGTACAACATGGACCCATATCTTTGTACAAGCTCCAATAAAACCTAATCTGCGTAGCCGGCCCTAACTCTGATTGAGTTTAAACTCCACAGCTACACTCAACTATTTTGCAGACAACTTTTGCTTGTTATTTTTAGCATGAACGTATAATAATGAAAATAAACGTATAATAAGCATGAAATAAAATGAGAATAGGAACAGCTATTCCGGAATAGCTTTATTCTCAAAATAGCTACATAGTTCTATTTGGTGCAATCAACCGTAAGAACGTTAACATTAAGAGGAGTGTAACTTCCACGCCCAGTGAATTATGGTTTTGGTTGATTTTTCTGATGGTAAGATTCAATTGAAAATTTACCGAAGATTAATTCTTGTTTAATACTTGACTTGAATTTGACTCGCTGTTAGTGAGGAGAGGACAAAAATTATGAGTCATAAATTGTATTAGACATGTGTTAAAGGTAACAGCCTGGTTATGCCTTAATATTACTTTCAGGGCAAGTGTTACAACATTGTGTATGGAACCTTCCGTATAACATATCATGATTGAGTAAAAGCATGATAATCACCACAGAAATTTAGCGTGGGATGTTATTCTAATTTATTACAAAACTAGCTAGAGCCGTTTACCGGAATTATTTCTGGAGGGAAATTTTCAGGTCAAATTTCACTGTGCCATTCCATTGGTATATACATATTGAAAATTTTGCATAGGTGGCTATCTAATTTACCCGTTACAGGGTTTGAGTTCCTTGAATCGTTTAATTCCAAGAAAGGGTACTTCAAAGTAGAGTTGGGACCGGTTCCAATTTTCAAAACCGGTTCCGGTTCCGATTCTAGCTTCCGATTCCCGGTTCCAAGTACAAAATTCGTAGTTACATTTTTAACATTATTTAATATTGGATGCAGGCCCCCAGCAAGGGTTATACAATCAAAATTATAAAGCAATACTGCAAAACAATTGGAATAGGTAATGCGATAATAACCAACTGGCTTAAACTTTTTTGTTTACTTAGAATTTTAAAGTTTTCGCCTTACCTTGAATTTGCTCCATTACAGATGCTGTTACTATATGCACAACATACACTAAAACTTGTAAAAAAATTAAAACTTTAGTATGGTCGAGCAAATTGTTTCGATAATTCACGGTGAGATTCTACTGTGCATCTAAATGCAGACAGCGCCTTCTGAACAGAATCTTGTAAACTGCACAACGTTTCAGCAAAACATGCTGAGAATTGAGATATACTGGAGCTTAAATTTTTATTTCTTTAAAAAGAGTACAGTGTCAGAAGCAAATAGTTTCCAAAACATTTAAATGCATTTAAAATATTTAAAAGCTGAAAGCCAAATTGGAAAGAAGAACATATATATTAAAGTTATATTTAACGAGGAAATGTACAGTCGCTTGATTACACAAAATAGCTAGCAGATACTTCTACATGCTGTTCCATTATTTGAACTTTGATTGACTTTCGTCTCCGTTGCCGATAGCTTAAAAATAAGAAAATAAGTACTCAACTTTCGAAGTTTTCTACTCCTCTAAAATTTACTATTTTTTAAAAGAATGTTGCTTAAATCTTGCGTGCTGACAACACCACCTTCCATTTACCAATTTTTTGAGAAGATCTACTTAATTTCCGACTACATCCCATCGAGCTCTCATGTTTTCTATGACCTTAATATTCAAATATGTAAGCTGGTTAAAGTTTTCATTCGGCGATGTATCGTTCACGTCTGAACGAAAGTGCCCGTCTTTCATCAATTACAATTGGAATTTTAGAACTGAAAATTTCAAAAATTCGTTAAAATTAATTTAGAGACATTTCCACAACTGCATTTAGTAATACACGCAAAATTACTTAACAAAATTTGAAAAATCAGAAGCATGAAAACCTTTCATTCATTTCAAGCCAGCATTCCTTCCGGAATGAAGGAAGTAGAAATTTTCCCTTACAATACGTGTTCCTAATTCTTCAAGTATGTTTAACATTTATATAATTTTTATCTTAACAGACGGGATAATGTCACTAGTGTTGATTCAAAGAAACATTTGAAATTTCTCTTAATTCTATGCCTCGGCTTCAGTGAAACCTGAAACGTGCCTCGATCGCCTGAAAAGGGGAAGCGGTGAGTTTGTGTCACCTTCAATGGAAGCTGAAGCTGTCGTTTTCAGTTTAGGGTCTAAATTTATTCTATAGAGTGTCCGCTTCAGTTTCAGTTCCAATAATTGTACCTTCATTTCACGTTTAGTTTGAAACTCTTAATTATTATTAGTCTCATCCTGCATATTTCGCCTTCAGGTCCAAATTTGTTTCGTTTCAGTTCAAACTAGATTTTTAGTTTCAATTTCAGTCACTAGCTTGAAAAAGACAATATGAATGGCAACAGTGAATGGCAACCACAAAAACAAAATCCAGCTTTTGCAAAATTTAAACTCCTGCAAAAAAACTAGTTCAAGTCCATTTTTAAGAGTGGAACCGGCCGGTTCCAAATCCTACCGGTTCCGGTTCTAAAATTGGCTAGCCCTAAAATTCCTTCCGGTTCCGGTTCCAACCGGTTCTAGTGGAATCGGTCCCAACTCTACTTCAAAGGTTTGTTTCCAAATATGTGTTTTAAAGAATGAACAGCTTTATGAATGTATTATCTGAAATGAAATGAAAGCCATGCATGCACCGTCAAAAGTCCTAAAAATTCGGACTTCATTATTTAGTATTATTTCTGAACCAATTCTATGTATCTTGTCAAAGGTTTGACTTGGCCTTCCCATTTGGACAAAGTTTTCCATAGTCTTACCTGCAGGCTGTAGGCTATTTAGAATTTTAGTATGTTCACGTGTGTGGGAGGTAGTGTTATGCCCGGGCCTTGATTCGGTCCTCGGACCCCTGGCCGGGCCTGCACCGGGCCGGCCCGGGCCCAGTTGTTGGAGCGGTCCCGTTCAGCCGCGAGGGCCCGGCCCGAGCCGGGCCTACCGAGCCTGCCGGGCCTTGGAGGCCCGGCCAGGCCCGGTCGGACCCGTGAGGCCCAGTTAAATTTTTGCTATGCATATTTCTAATTTTTTTCCAAATTTTCTTCACTGGAAAGTCCAACTTAAGCTTCCACGAGTTGTATAAGTAGTAATAAATAGCACTAACTACTGTTTGGCACTGTGTTTTGTAGGCCGGGCCGACCGGGCTTACAGCGGGCCGCTGGGCCTACCAGGCCAACCCGGTCGGTTCAGCAGTCCCGGGCCCGGGCCCGGCCCAGGAAATTTCTTAACGGCACAACTCTAGTGGGAGGCAACTGGTGCTCGAAAGACAGGTTACCCGGTTCCCCTGGGGGTGATTGAAATAACCGTACGCCGGCTTTTTCGCTCCTTGACTATGAAATGATGCACGAGAAATGACACAGGTGGGGCCTCCAACAATGTTTATCACTTGTCGTGGTCGTCGTGGGGTCACGTAGTTTGCTACTTCTGCCAGTGACAAAGTATATCTTTAGTGGATCATTAACGAACGGCACATTTACAAATATAGGAAGGAAGAATAATAATTATTAAATATTCTTCAACCGTCATAGGGCGACTCAAACCTACAAACCAAACAGGACTACAAGGATAGAAAACCGTTTTTCAATTTATTAAGTTATTAAGTTAATTACAATATTAATAATAAACTACTCATAATAAATAAAGGTATTAATAGTAACTAAAGTATTAATAAAAATGTTAACATTGTATTAATGTGTTAATATTAGATAAATATGTAATTAAATTATTAAAATAGATAATTTGAATTAAAAAACCGGATACCGTTTTCGATTCCATTTATTGGTTTTAGTGGAACCGGACACTCAGTTTTCATGTATCCAGGACCTGTCATTTGCCAAACATTGTGGGCCCTTTGCCTTTATATTAGTAATATCAAGAGTACAGTAATATCAAGAGTACATAATGATAATTGACAAGCGCAACATTCTATGCAGTGAAGGCCAAAACTATGCTACGCGCACTATCGGCTGACCCTGCCCCACGAATTGACTCCCTCTCACACCGCCCCTATATGGGAACGTGGTCCAAACGAGGGTATAGCTCACTGCTTTGCATATATAAATACACGTTGAAATTAATAGCGGCCCAATTTGGGGAGGGGGTTTAAGCGTGTATGTTTAACACTTGCATGTAAAAAACATGCTAAGCGAGTGAGTGATCCCCGTTTGGGACTATGTACCCATATAGGGGCGGTGTGAGAGGTGGTCAATTCGTGGGGGGGATCAGCCGATAGCGCGCATAGCATATATAGTTTTGGCCTTCGCTGCATAGAATGGTTACGCTTGTCATACTCTTATCATTATACACTCTTGGTAATATATATTTCGAAATGTTCACAGTTTGACCTTTTAAAGTCCTAACATTTGTCAAGGTGTTGCAAAAATTGATCTCAAAGTGTAAATTTGTGTCTGCACCTGGCTGAAGGCGTTTTAAAGTTTCAAAATATTTGATTCTTGTATATTCAGGGTGTTTTATACTTTCATAATCCACACTTGTGTGACAATGCAATAATGACTTACAAAAAATAGAAAGCCTATTTTGGTTGGGACTTTATATTTTTTCGAAACTGATTAAAATCTTAAATTGTGATTATAGGACAAATGGTGCCCTCAAAACAGCTACAATAAAGGCTGTACTTGAACTTGCTCAGGTCGAGTTTACAGTTAGTTTGTAGCAATTTTCTGCAGACGAGTTTAACTTCTAAATTTGTGCCTTTTGATTGCTAAAGTATTGGAAGTTTTGTTGCTCAAGGATGCTGCATTTTGTAGCACAGATTCCCTTCCCACAATAACTAGAGCTAGTGAACCTATGAATGCAAAAATGTCCCTCTGACCATATGTATGTCCTCCATTTCCCTGGCGCAGCAAAATTTTGGCAGATTCTGTTGTTTGAGAAATCGATGTTCAAAAATTGACGGTTATTAACAAAATATAGGATCAGAGGTTAAATACATTAGGGATCTCTTTAACTTTATCCCCCCCCAAGAAAAGTTGGTCAACTTCAAAGGCTTATTGCAAGAGATCAACAGAACTTTAGAGCATGATTTATAAATCGTTGGACTGCTTGAGATATGCTGTGTTTAATGGTGTAAAGCAGATTACTGTAGCTTGCTGCTATAAAAAGTTAAGCTTAACAAACTATCAAAGTTAGCGCTTTTTGCAATTTTTGGTAGTCTTTTAAGCTTAACTTTTTATAGCAGCAAGCTTGCTTTACACAATCAAATAGAGCACATCTCGAGCGTATATGTCTACGTTTATGTCATGCTCTAAGGTTCTGTTGAACTCTTGCAGTAAGCATTTGAAGTTGGCCAACCTTTGTTGGGGGATAAAGTTAAAGAGATCCTAAATTGGATTAATTCAAGTAAATGCAAATTCTTTTTCAGAAACTTTTAAATGTTTTCAGGAATTTCCCATACTAGTCATCATGCTTAGTCAATTTATTTATATTTGTTTGTTAATTACTGTAGTTAATGCCATTCCAATTAACAATGGAGTGGAAGGCGAACCGACAATTGAGTGTCGTTATGATTCCGTCGTCATTAACTTTTTCACCCGAACCCCGTTTGAAGGTAAAACTTGTCGTTCAATTCCTTAATTCTGCAAAATTCTTCGAAGAAAAATTTAAATGAAAAAACTGACGTAGTTTTTCGAGTTTTCATCTGAGCAAACCCTATGAACGCAGATTCAGAAGTCCATGCCTTAGCTGAAATGTTTCGACTTGTATAGTTTTATGTTATCGCCTTCCAAGTTTTGCATTTTCTGTGTGCAAAAGAAATTAGAAAACTAAAAAGTTCAAGACGCCCCTGGCTAGTTCCTGTTTTTCACCCACCATTATGCACAAAATCGAATTATATGCAAAATTCATGAGGAATAAATAACCAAGGAAAGATCTAATACCTTGTGTTTGCTGAGTATAGTCAAGCTGGAATCCAGGTTAAATTAATGCTAAGATGAATCCTATGAATTTTGTTAAATGTTCACTAAATATTTTAGGTCATGTTTTCGTGAAAGGCCATTTCGGCGATTTGAGCTGCCGCAACAGTCAGGGCGGAGCCACAATTGCCGGAATCGTGATTCCGTTCGACACTTGCGATATCCGCCGAATCAGATCTCTTAATCCGCCGGGGATATTTGTCACATCCACGGTGGTTATCTCCTTTCATCCGCAGTTTATCACCAAGGTAAGGTTGAAGCTTGTAAGCTGATCCCTCAGCTATTAACGAAAAGTTGAATTGAAATAATAATTGAATAATATGAAGTGGACAAGTGGAAAACTGTGAAAAATGATGCTACATAAATATCCCCAACCTCAGTCAGAAGAAAAGCGAAGCAGCAGCACGAAATTGAAACAAACTACGGCATTATGAAATACGCAGCCAGGGAGGGGGCAGTTCTACTTTCATAACATTGATAACGTTTTATTTGACAAAATTTACGTAAATGTGATACACCAACCCAGAATACACGTGTATATATATATATATATATATATATATATATATATATATATATATATATATATATATATATATATATATATATATATAATAAAAAGGCTGAAGACGTCAAATATGTATATTTAATCGTAGCAGCAAAAAACGACAAATTGTTACAATCCGGAGTAGTATAGTGGTAAGTATCTCCGGAGAAAAATTTTGTTTTTCATGAAACGGTACATAGTCGAGGAGAACTATTCATTTTAACCAGGTTGCAGGTAGGGGCTACCATTAGTGGTTGTGCAAACCAAATTTTATTCAATATAAATTCATAATTTAATTCATTCAATTAAATTTCCAAAAAATAATTAATAATTAACTAATTAACTAATTACTTGGAAATACTTGTTTCAGGTTGACCGGGCCTATACCGTTCAGTGTTTCTATATGGAAGCGGACAAAACCGTATCCACAGAATTGGAAGTATCCATGCTAACCACTGCCTTCCAAACTCAACTGGTACCGATGCCAATTTGTCGCTACGAAATTTTGGACGGAGGTCCCACTGGACCGGTTGTTTCGTAAGTAGCTAGCAATTGTGAACGGAAAACACCAATAATTTCGGAAAATACGAAATGGTATTCCCAAATTACTAATCAGCCAGTAATGACTAGGACTAGTCTTAAAGTTCGGAGGACGGCTGAGTACTTAACCCTTTCATGCCCGCGGCGGCCATTTGGCACAAGTGGTGATTTTTGGTATCTTATTTTTCGGGGCAGGGTCCAGTTGCCGTTTGACAATCTGGGCATTTACTCCTTTTTTCTTCAACACGTCCACCCTATTTTGGAAGAACATTTCGACACCTGCTTGACAAATATAGTTTCCATAGCATTCTGCCGGCTATGAAAATTGTGATGATTTCAAGCCCTGTTCGAGCGCTGCTTTCAAGCAAATCCAGAGCCGGCTGTAGTTCGTCGGCGGAAAAGTCGTTCCACCAGGTGATGCGGGAGGGGATGTGCATTAAAATATCGTATAGTTTACTCTATCTTAGAATCAACACTTCCACTTAGAAATCAATTAGTTGCTGAAAGTTTAGCAAAAATTCGTAGCTTTCCCGACTTTGACGACTTCTAACTTTTTGTTGGTACATCGGAGACCTTTCACATACGAAATGTAGAGCAATTAATTCTCTATCGACTGGTAGTAGTCCCGTCTCTCTAGTTGCTCCCAGTAAAAAATGGCAGCCAAAAATATAAAATCGGTGATTTTGAGCCGATTTCCCTGAGAAGTCTTGGGCAGAAGAGGGTTAATATCTCTGTGAATTATAAAGTCGGTAGTGTGATCCACACCGTGGACATTTTTCTTCGCATTTATCAATCTTAATTTTGACCTTTCATAGGCTTTTCAGTCTTTTCTATGCCTGCTTCCCTTGATATTGTGAAGTGGCGACAGAGAATTTGCAGGGAGGATAAAGCGATCTTTTGTATAATTCTGTGGGAGTATTAACAAATACAGCTAATAAAAATAATAAAACAGTTGATGTAGTTTTGCTATCACATGACTTATTCCACTTCAACTTTCCGAGAGGAGCTTTAGCTTTGTAAGTTTGTTTCAGATATGCAGTAGTTGGACAAACTGTGTATCATAAATGGACTTGTGATACAGAAACGGAGGATATCTTTTGCATGACAGTTCACTCCTGTTTTGTGGACGCAGGAGTCAATTCAGAGGTAGCAGCCATCGTTTACAAAGAGCGTCCTAAATTTATGAATATTTAATTTTTATTAAAAACTGGCTTTAAAACCTATTTAATTTTTGTGGTTTTTTTGCTATTTTTTGTAAGTATAATTCCAGGACAGTCGGGTTCAATTGCTGGATGAGAGCGGGTGCGCTTTGGATCGCTATCTCTTGAGAAATCTGGAATATCTGACGGATCTGATGGCAGGCCAGGAAACCCATGTATTCAAATATGCTGATCGACCGCAGCTCTATTTTCAGTGCCAAATTACAATTACAGTTAAAGTAGGCATAATTGAATATTGGTACTATGTACCAAGAGTACATAATAGATAAGAGTGTGACCGCTGGCAGGCTGTCTGCTATCAGCTCAAGGTACATGCTCTGCACGCTAACGGCTGACCCCCCACAAATGTGTACCTAGTAACCCTCACAAATCTGTACCCTACATCAGATATGTGCAGGAGGGGAAATTCTGGGGGGGGGTGAGCCGGCGGCCGACGTCCGCCGGACAACCGGATTTTTCCGGTTTTTTGCCCAAGAAACCAGAACAATCCGGATTCTGAGGGCGTGAGGGACCCCTGTGGGGGGTGAGCTCCATGTCTGGGGGGGGGGGGGTGAAAACCCCCACCCCCCCCCCAAGCACATGTATGCCCTACATCTGTATCTGCACCACAAATACACGTTTCTGTAAGCTTGCTCGCCGTATCTTTACGTGTTAAAGCTCGAAAACAACGCCTGCGTGCGTCCAATTTGTGTCTGCCTTGAGCTTTAGAACGCAAAGATAGCGTGCAAATTTCTTTGAAGTGAGCATACACGTTTGTGGGGGGTCAGCCGTTAGCGAACATAGCATGTACCTAGAGCTGATAACAGGGAGCTTGCCTGCTGTCACACTCTTATATATTATGTACTCTTGGTATTACATAAACCGACACTACTACATTGAGGGGAGTAATGGTGCTTTTCGCAATTTTCTGGGTTATTACAAGACTTTGTAATGTGATGGACGGACATCGAGCATATTGCAGGCTTTACATTAGGAAGAGTTTTAAATGTAAAATACTCTTTCTACAACTAAATCTCTTAACTTGCTGACACGGACTTGCTCACGGCACAACACGACCAATCAAGTTTCTAAGGGTTATTCATCCGTTAACCATGAGATCTGATTTGTAGTGATTTCTTCAGATGTTTGTTATTACATTTTTGTTTTTACGTTTTATTTTAGGAACCTGGTGACACTTGCCCGCTTCCCGATTGCCCGGATATAAGTAGCAGAGTTCGCCGTCAAGTCAGATCCCGAAATGAATCGGAATTTAGCGGAATCTTGGATGTCTCTACGAATTTTGACGCCCTACTGGATCTTAGTCAAGATCAGAATCGCAACAGTAGCAGCATGATCTATCATTCTAGTTCAACAAATTGCTCACTTAAAAATCAACTAGTCAAATCTTGCCTATGTTTTTCGTTTGTTTTTGTCATAACATTATTATTAGTATTAGCGTTTTCCAGGATCGAAATGTTTTAACAGTATTACAAAATAGATTTACAGTAATACACGTGTGAAACTTTAGTGTTTTTAATGTTTTAAATTTAATACGGAAGTTAGGCATTCATTTGCATTCTGATAAAGGCTTCAGAATTTAAAACTTTGGAAAAGTTAACATCTTCATTAAATTTATCCTTTTAATTTGTTTGGCTCTGGCTTGGTGTATTCATTCAGTCTGTATATGTTTGTGTTGTATATTTTTGGTCAATAATTGCTCATCATCTATTAGATATTTCTAGTCATGTATTAGTATATAATGTGTATTTTTCATTGTGACTGATTAAAACTAAAGCTCTTTAAGTATGCTTTTAAACTTTAGTTTGACGGCAATGGTAATCAGGAATGTGCAGGACGGGAATTTTTGTGGGATGAAGTTCGCCTGAATCGGATTTCTCGGGATTTTTGACCGAAAAACAGGAAAAATCCGGGTAATGGGTACTCCGCTCGGACCGGTTCCGATTTTTGAAACCGGTTCCGGTTCCGGTCCCAGAGCACCAGTCCCGGGTCCGGTTCTAGCTTCCGGTTCCGGTTGCAATTGAGAATTTTATAAGAAGCTTATGATTCTAAATTTCCATTTCTTGTATATATTGAATCAAGACATTGTGTTAAGAAGTAATAAATTTTCACACCTGTTTTTTAACAGTGTAAAAAGTGTTAAAAAGTGTAATGACTAGTAGTGAGTGTAGTGTAGTGTTAAAAAGGTTCAATTCCTAGACTCATTTCCTGTGTACTGTGGCAAAGACTCACGGATTATTCAACCGTCGGAAGGTATACATTTTTAAGCAGTTACGGCATGGAACAGCACTCGCAAGGGGTTGACAGTGAAACAACACACGACTTTACTATAAGGCAGAAATAGAGCAGACTGAATAGTCAGACAACTAACACAAAGTCTCAACGACTAATTTGCATATTACAACTTCAGAGTCAGACATACAGAAACCAGTTAGAACCAGTTACGCAATCTAAGCGTCACACCTCCCCCCTAAGGGAAGGACTGCCCACAGTCCGCAGCATCTTGCCTCGATCTGACATCAAAACAAGATCACTGAAGACCAGAAAGGACATCACCAGGCTGATGGGATTCGTCAGGTCCTGGTGGAAGCAATTTGTCAACACAAACGACAGGTGCATCTACAGTTTCAGGCTGCTTATAAGGTTCATCACTGAAACGATAGGGAAGATGGCGGAAAGGCGGCAATTCCTGTTCCCAAATCTTCAGCATTTCGCGAACACCACGGTGATTCAAGTGGAATTGATCGGACTCGAGGAACGTATCACCAATGTCACCAAACTGGTTAGGCATGAAGGGTAGGTAATCGATGGGATCAATCAAAATCAGTTCTGGCTGGGTGATATGGGACAATCTCTCTTTGATGAACGTGTTGTACTCCGCAACTTGGGGAACAGCAGAAGTGGGAAACGGTAGGGATACCACAAAGAGGGATTGAGGATGGGAATGCATGATTTTAGTCATCTCCAACAGCTGCTTTTGCCATTCCGCTTCGTGACGCTGAGCAACACAGATACCACAAAAGAAAATTATTCCCTGGAATTCAGAGAAGTGCATTTGACGCTGTTTGAATTTCGCCAAGATGCTGGAAGGTTTGCCGCCACTGACGGAAAGCACATAGCCAGCACCAATATCTCTCAAGTACTGAGCTTGGCTATCGGCCAGGATCAGTAGAGAGCGATGGGGTGGACTGGTAGGCAAAATGCAACGATCAAACAGATCAGTCAACGTATAGGTAGTCTCCAGATCGTCCTGTTTGTAACTGGCGAAAATTTCGGACAATAACGATCCATAGAGATTTCTGCCAGGAAACTCGTTATCCTCCAAGGCATTAGCTCGAGCTGGTCTTAAGCCGCAGCCCCAGTGGAAATCTCTCTGACCAAATACGATAAATTCTGCGTTTGGCGCTTCAATCTCATCGAACACCCGACGTATTTCACTTTCCTCTGTCATAGAGAATAGGATCAGAGATTTATAAACGTTGGCATCTTCGTAATACCAATTTGCCGTTGGGTGAAATCCCAAGTCTGACACCCGAGATTTCAACCCAATCGGTGGAAGATGGGCGAACTCCCACAGTAGGCGATCAGCCCAATCAATGCATCCGTGTTGGCGTAAGCACGTGTACCAGTAGCCGTGCTCGATTGATGAGAATCTTCGGCCACCAAGGGTGATAGATCTGCCATAGAAACGATGACATGGATGGTTAACATCGACCAATATTCGCTGCTGAAACAACAAAATTTACACAATTATCTTTGTGTCGGCACTCTTCGCTTTACGCGGCAAGCGCTCTCAACAGCTGGCATCTTCATTCTCTCTGGTTCTGTCGAAATATGGCTTCAAACGGTTAAAGTGAACAGTTTGTTTTCCCTTCTGATTACTAATAGTTAAATTAGGTAGATTAATTTCCTCCACCGAGAAGGGGCCATGCCATTTAAGGGCAAATTTAGAAGATTTTCCAGTTGCAACGACTGGAACGTAGAGCAGTACCAAGTCACCAACACTATATTGGTATGGCGTATGGACCCGTTTATCATATTGAGCTTTTTGCCGTTCCTGAGCTTTAGCTATTTGTTTTCTAGCTGCTTCCCTTGCTTGGAAGGCTCGCAGTTCTAGTATTGTCTTATAATCATCTGCGCTTATAAATTTCTGCTTCGGCGGCTGCAACCCAAGGGTTATGGGAAGACGAGCATGCCTGCCGTAGGTTAGGAAAAACGGAGTTTCCTTGGTACTTTCATGTTTTGCCGTATTATATGCGAAGACTACGGCTGGGAGATATTCATCCCAGTTTTTGTGACTGTCATTGATATACATTCGAACCATATGCTCGAACGTATGATTCCATCTTTCTACCAGACCTTG
>JASAND010029012.1:0-26557 GCA_030248195.1 Trissonchulus latispiculum | reverse complement strand
TGAGTTATTCATGCGGTGTACTAGATGCCGAACTGCTCCATTACTAGGATGGGGTGATGAACAGCTCAATGGCATTTCTGATGCACTTTTGAAGCTGAGAAAAGGGTCGCAGGACAACGTTAAAATAAATACATGTTTCCGGGGGGGGGGAATAAATGATTACAATGATTACGTCATCGCTGCACGCTTACATACATTACATCAGCTGAGTGCGCCTGCGTCAGCGTGATAGGTAATTAAGCAAACAAGGGTGTTTGGCAAGATGTAGTGGAAGGAGATTCAGGGAATTATGATGCAAAACTAGATAATACTGGCTAGCTACGTACGTATGGAATCTAATGTCACGTGAAGAAGCAAGGCATTTGTATGCCTTCGTCATACACATTTGTGTAGTAGCTAAGATATTGATTAGAAAAACGCCTTGCAACAAGCCGAATATATATGACGACAGACTATTAGCTAAACATATTGATTAAAAAATGCCTTGCAACAAGTCGAATATACATGATGATGTCATCATGTGTTGAAGATAGCGGGGTTATATAGGGGGGTTATACTACTAACATGAGAAACTGTTGAAGTACGTTGTAGATTTTAAGTTTAACATTAAAGTGTGGCGCTTTGTAGATTTTAAGTTTAATATTATTAATTTAGTGTTGAGGTTTGTAAGTAGGTAGACTTCAGGCAGTTTACCAATCGGGAGTGGATTTAAGACAGGGTAACCGCACGTCCCAGTTGGCAAGCACTAAAGTTATTTCTCATACGTATGCCCTAGCAACAGTTGGTCAATGAGTTTATGTAGCTAAATATTTATCAAAGATTTAGCCTTTATTTCTCAATCTAGTAATGTTTAATTAGTTGTGGAAGTTTCAAATTGGCAGTGGTGTCTTTTGAGGGTAATCGAACCTCCCGGTTCGCAACTGCATTATATCATTTCCCATACTTTGCAAGTCAGCATCAATTTAACAACGAGTTTAAGTTGTTAAATATTAACAACTTGTGCAGTAAACTTGCATTTTTAATCTCTCTGGGAGCATTGACTTCGTGGGAGTCTTCAATTGTGCTGCTGCACTTAAATATTGGAGCAACCAGCCGATTTCCGCGGCTTTGAGGCTTTTTCAAGGCTATTTCTGGTATTTCGTTGTTTTTCCCGTCAAAATTTCATATCGCCTGGAATGTCCCCATAGTGGTGGGGAACATTCCCGACAGGAGCATGCTATGAGATCGTCGGAAAGTCGGGAAGGTGCAATGAGCAAATCGGGAGCGTGCTAGCAAGCGACAGCAGCTTATGAGCAGTTGCGGAGCACATAAGGAGCAAACAAGGAGCTACTCTGGCGCCTGTAGACTCGAATCAAGCAATGGTTCGGTGGTGCCCATAGTTTGGTATTCGGTAGCTTGGTAGTTGTTTGTTGTCTCGTTTTCTGTAGGTTTAATAGGTTGCTTTGTTCTGAGTTGTTGTTTGTTGTATTGTTTTCTGTTAGTTCAACTGGTTCGTTTGTTCTGAGATGTTGTTCGTTGTGTTGTTGGTTTGTCCACTGTCCACCTCAAACCTCAATGTTCCAACATTATAACCTCAAAAACTGAACCCTCTTGCCCCAAAACCCCTTAGCTCACAACCTTTGACCTCAAAACCTCTAAGCTCAATCCCTCACAACTGCGAACTCCAGCACCCCAAGCGTCAGAACATTAAATCTCAGAACCTCAAATCTCAGACCTCAAGTCCTTCAAAGCGCAGGACTCCGAATATTTTGAGTTTGGAAGGAGCAGGTGTTTCATAGCAGGGATCCTAACGCATCAGTTTTAGGAAACGCAAGTGTTTCACAATTGGGATCCTAACGGTTAGTGTGAGCAGGTGTTTGTATGCCATAGTCAGTATTGTACAATCAGCTTTCAGTCTACTCTGTACACTTGCGAAAGTAGCAATGGTTCCGGTTGAGGGCAAGCTACGGCAAGGAGCTTAGGTTGCAGAGGAAAGATAAGCTCATACTTGAATTCTACCTTGTTCTAAACCCTATATACCAATTTTTAACGTCGAAAAAGAAGATATTTTTTAAGCATAGCTCCGATCCTCCTGAGCCTCCCGATCCTCCTGAGCCTCCCGAGCCTCCTGAGCCTCCTAAGCCTCCTACTCCTCCGTCAGACGCTACACATGGCGCTGACCTATTACTAATTAAACTATTTGCAAGAAACATTTGCACCAGTTTTTGTACAAAATTGCAAAATTCGGAAATGTCGTATGGGGGCTCGCTTTGGGGAGGGGGGTCGAAAAGTCAAAAACTGTCGAGTGAAGGTTGTGAATTCTAAATAAATGCCAAATAAACTCAGTAATTGCACTGAAGACAAGGGAGTAATATCTGTAGACTGAATATCTAAATGTCGCGAGTCGTATACTTCTAACAATCCCCACCCCACAGCTGGGGGTTGTAGCCACAAATAAGAAAATTTCTAAACTTGGGGGAGGATTCCCCAATTGCAAGCTTCCGATGGGCAACCGCCCCAACCCCTAAGCTTGGGTGGAGCCACCCACCCCAAATTTCCGTTGTGCAAATGTGGCAACGGCACTAACTAAGTGGGCGGGAATTATCAACTTGGGGAATTTGAGGCAAAGGGGAAGTCGAAAAGTGGAGAGAAGGGGCACTAAACAAATGCCATATACCTCAGTATTAATTTACACAACACAACATTACAGCATCTATCCCCTGGTCCTAGCTGAGGACGGGGGCGTAATCTCGGAAGTTTAAATAAACCTTAACTGTTGTCCATAGCGGGGGGCCGCGTGGAGCAGTTGCCTTTGGGGGGAGGGTAGTCGCGCAGACAATTGAGGGTGTTCCCGAGGCCCTTTATTGGGAGGATTAGGATTTTCGCAAAACGTCACCCATTGGATAGCTCGTATCACTTGTCTCGCTGCAAGGATTCCGAAAATATATGGTTTTATGGGGTTGCGAGGTATATTTAGTTCACTGGAGGCTTTATAGATTTTGTACACACATTTTTGTGTCAGACTTTAGTTGGAAATTGAAAAGGGCGAACAACCTTGGAAAGGCGACACCGCAGCGGTAATAATGTCTTTATCGTCGCTTGTTTATTTTATTTGTATCATCTCGGGACTTATATACGCGTTTTAAGGCTAATCTCATTTGTGTCATCTCGGGGCTTATATATACGTTTTAAGGCTTGTCTCATTTGTGTTATCTCGGGACTTACAGGTTCTTTGGGCTTACCTGTCTGTCTGCCACTACCCACAGGCATACAGAAGTCAGATTTAATACATAGCCGATGCAGCAGCCAGATGAAATTATTCAAATGGAAGCAACCGACAAAATCTAAAGCTTATCCCAGTTCTGTCAGCTCGTAGCTTATACGATTCTAAAGCTTACTTGATTTTGGTCATTATGCATTTTGCAGGATTATCGCAATTCTATAATCTCGTTGTCTACTAGTTTTTAAGGCTTACCCCATTTTCATCATCTTATTGCTTACCCCATTTCTGCGATCTCGTTATCAACGCCATTTACACAACAAGCAAAAGCCATAGGGCAGAATACTACACAGTGGCAACAACAGCAACAAGCTAACAGAAAGAACAAGGGAAAGACAACACAATACAAAGTTCAACTACACACAAAAATGCAACAACAACATAACACAAACCCCAAAACACAGAATACCACAACACAGCATGACGACAACATAATCCATAGATTCAAAGTTCACCCTTTTGTTGAAGCTTTTATTGCTTACTTTTTTACTTCGCGTTTTTATCAACAAGATGCTTACACTTCAACTGCAAACAGCTACAAACAGTACAAGCCCAAGCAACCTCATAGACTGGGCATTGTTATACGTTTTGAAGACATACATATGTAAGGGAAGCAGGCATAAGAAAATTGATAAGTCTGCAATGGGAATTCAGCTGATGGTCCTGTGGTGTAGCGGTAGCATGTCTGTTTCGGGGTCAGAAGGGCCGTAGTTCGATCCCCGGCTAGGCCAATTCTTTACTTTCAATGGTGAGTGAAAAGCTGAACCTTCCTCTTCCCTTCTCTCTTCTAGGTCCTGGTTTCGTGGGTACAAGGGTACTTGACGCCTCCCGTTCGGGCTTGTCCTTGGTTTCTTCTTGGTACACCAGCCCTGGTAGAAGCGCTACACCTATACGAATGTATATGCACATGAACAAAAGGAAGGACCACGGGATCCTCAGCTCATCCCTCAGGGATCCTCCTCCCCCCCAAATATAAACCACTTTATCTCTCTGTACTACTGGTGTTTACAATTTGTTTATCTCGTCAGAGTGTGCTAAAGTGATAGGCACAAAATGCTCCAAACATTCACATCACTAGCGCACCCTGTATGTTACGGATTTTACGACCCCATCAACCTCCAAGTTTTCCTAGTCAAAACGGGCAGTTTGCAGTTTGGCATAGGATCAGTCATGGTTCCGGTCACGGGTATCCCGCAGTGTGGACCTTAGGAAATAGAACAAAACTAAGGTATATTTGAAGTCTCTGACCCCGACAACCTAAATAAAGTTTTTGGAGCGAAAATAAGCAAAATTGGAATTTGACCTTGGGTTGACAGTGGTTCCGGGCACCTCCTCCACAACCATAAAACCTCCCAATTCCACAATACCAAGCCCCCCTATGTTTTATCCGCATACCCAAAATTCCCTCCCAGTTTTCCGTCACAATCAATACCCCCCCTTCCCAAAAACGTCTCCATTTTACCTCAAATTAGTACTTTTGGTTATTATCAATTGCTGCAATATTTACCGCCGGAGGATACGGTCACCCAGCAATCCTGAGTGTTGTTAGACTTTTCTGTTTAGTCCTGTTCTATCCATTTTTCCCGTTTCACGGGAGATTGGAGTTTAGTGTATAATAAATGCTACAGCATCAACAAAAAATGGTTCAAGTTCAAATAAAAATGAAGCTACCAATTGAACAGACCGACTAAAGGTAGCACTATTGAAATGGCACAATTTTAGTTTATTCAGAGTTCTACTTACTTCTATGTGTTCATGTTAACTTTACTAGCCAAATGTCAGGTTATATATTTAAGACAATAAACATAATGCTATACTTTCTATGTCATCTTGATCCGCAGCGCCCGTTTACTGAATTATACTCTAGTTAAGCAGACACTCAGCAGGTAAACTTGGTAATTTAGTTCCTGTCACGGTAATCATACAACAACTCTTCATCCTTGTAAATGTCCCTGGACGCCACAAATATTAGATGAGGCTGGCTGTCGAGAGTAATAAGAGCTGTATCAAGGTTGGCACATTTTGTGCTGGGACAGATCAGGTGCCCCAGTGACCCATCTTCTGCAGTGGAGTCAATGCTCCAGGCTTCATTTTGGTAGACAAGGTTCCAAATATAACTGCGAATTGAACTTTTTTCGTATATGTGAGCCCTTGAAATCGCCTCTCGGCGTGGAATCCATTCTCCCTTGTACTCAAGAACTGGTTCATTACAGCTAAACTTCCTATTCGTGAAAACAGAACAACCCTTTTGTTCTGTATACAGTATGTAGAAATCTTCATCCATAGTTGTACTGCAAACCTTTCCAAGCTCTTTTAATCTTTCTTGCTCAGGCTGGAATTAAAAAAATCACCATTTATGAGTTAATCGACAACTTGATTTGCTTAAGAAGTAAATAGACTTACAAAAACGTATAGTCTAATGCTGTAAAATGAGCACATTATCGGGTCTTTGACAAAGTTCACAAAAGTTTCGCTTTCATAACGTGATATGCCGACAACAATGCCCTCTATGTATATTTATATATGTCGCAGTAAAGTAGTACATTTAGTGATGTACTACATCCCTAGAAAATTTCAGTGATGTACTACATCAATAGTCAAGTTGTACATCGGACTTCAAAGGTCTCAAATGTACAACTTTACTGACAAATTTCAGTAATGTAGTACATCACTGAGCGATTGTCAGTGATGTAGTACATCACTATAACGTTTTCAGTAAATCAGTACATTTATATTTGCTTCCTGTCTTTATGCTATAGAGGGAGAAAATTTGCAGACTGAAGACCTAAGGCTATTGACAAGATCTAATTCGAGAAATTTTAGAAGGAACAGATTAGAGAACAGATTCTAGGATAATTTTGAAAACTAAGCCTGCCGATTTATTGCGGTTTTTCTATTTTTATGGCAATTTTGATATTAATATAGTAGTTATTAGAATTAAAAACTTGAAAGCTGAGTTCGGCTTAAGCAATGCACATATTTGACTTTGTCAAACTTTTTAAACTAAAACTAAAACTTATTTAAACTTAAACTCAAACAGTTAACTTTTGTGTTCGTTTTCTTCTTTCCAGTATAAAAATGATATTTAACATAAAGATTACGATAAGTTTTAGCTAGGCTTGCGGATGATAAGGTTCATAGTTTTTCATATTAATTTTATAAATGGAAGAGGGCTGGGAACCTGCAATAGATCTACAATACGTTTCAGGTCACCGCAAAAATACTTTGTTTAAAGCATTAAGTCTTAGTAAGTGGAAAACATTAAAAATGTACAGCATTTATCAAATAGAAATAGTGTATTGTTTAAACCAAACTTAGTTTTCAAAATTATCCTACAGTAATCTGTTCCTTCTATTGTTTAAATTTCTCGAATTAGATCTTGTCAATAGCCTTAGGTCTTCAGTCTGCAAATTTTCTCCCTCTATAGCATAAAGACAGGAAGCAAATATAAATGTACTGATTTACTGAAAACGTTTTAGTGATGTACTACATCACTGACAATCGCTCAGTGATGTACTACATTACTGAAATTTGTCAGTAAAGTTGTACATTTGAGACCTTTGAAGTCCGATGTACAACTTGACTAGTGATGTAGTACATCACTGAAATTTTCTAGTGATGTAGTACATCACTAAATGTACTACTTTACTGCGACATATAGATTGTTGTTAAAAATAAAGTGTTTTAAAATGAAAATCGGTAAGATACTTGGAAATTTCATCGCAGGACATTGAACTAACTACTAGACAGTCCCAAAATTGTCTAGTACCTAGGCATAGTACCTTGGGCGCTCCCGCCTCCTCCTCCCTCCTTCATTTAATCCTGATTCTTTGAATGCTTTTCCTTTAATTTAATTGAAAGATTACCTTTTTGGCTCCTTCTTCATGTGGTGTGTGCACTTTGGCAAATGTTATAACACTGGTTCCGTTTGCTGGTGCATTGAAAGTATTAATCCGCGCTCCGACTGTAGAAGAATTGGTTTGATCCGCTGTCGACAGGTCCACAACAAGCGGAGCAGCTGAAGAAAGATAATGTGAAACTTTAGTGTAAAATATCACTACCAGTAAAAGGAAGCACACATACAAAAGAAAACATGTTGGTTATGAGAGAAGAAAAAGTTATATAAGGAAGAAAATGGGCTCGATCGGGTTTAACGTGATCTAGTCATCTGCACTAGTCAAAACATAGCCAGATGCTCAAAACAAGCCATCACTCAATGGGTGACTCAACTAAGAAGGTACTAAGAAGGTAGGTAGGTAGATGTTTGCCACATAAATAGTTATGAGTTTGCTTCTTATAACGTTAAATGCCATAATTCAAAGGCTTGCACGCACAGTATTACCCCCGCTAATTCTTGGACAAACCTATACATTTGATCGAATGTTAATTGCCCTTTAAACTGTGTTCATGTAACGTCTCAGTCGGGAATAGAAAGGCACCTATAGAAAAACGGATGGGGCGCTTGCAAAAATCGGCGACAAGCAAAGTTTTGCAAACTAACATGCATAAATTCCGAGCTTGTGCCAGAAATTTACCTAGCTTCTAGTTTTATTAAAAATTAATTATAAAGGCAACAAATGGGATTAATAGTGAAAGGACGATTTCACAGTTTTACAAAAGTTTACAGTTAAAAAATCACAGCACGATAGACTGTCGCGTAAGTGAAATGTAGATCTCTCGAAATAACGATATTTGTTGCAATGTTGCTTTAACTTAAAAAAAGCTAAGGATTTACGATAACATTGGAGCAAGAATAAAGAACGCCTCACGATTTAGAGAATCCACATTATTAGGTATAAAACAATACATAATTATAGGGCGACCCAGAAATAATTAGGATAAAAATACTTAAAGGATATTTGGGAAATTTTAGGAGTTTTGAAGCTTTCTCAAACTTACTAGACCGCAACACAGCCTGAACCTGACAAAAAAATCATACAGTTGCCAAACTATCCGCAGACACTGACACTGGCTTAATAGTCCAGTTAAGCTCACATGCAGCCGTTGGCCGCGGCTAACACATAAACATTAATTTTTTGTTCTTCTTGTTGTTGTTGTTTAGGGACATTGAAGTTGATAGAATAATGAATTGGACATTTAAATTGATGGGAGGACTTCATCTAAGTGATGAAGTTTCTAACTAATAATGACAACATATATAATATATACGTAAGTTAGTTTCAGTTGCGACATTTCTTTTGAAAGAGCATTTTTTAGAGAGGAATTTTTCTCTAAAGTCTTGTCTTTCTAAGTTAGGCAGTGGTTGCAAGTGTTTAGTTTCTTCATGAATAAGGTACATTTACAAACTCACCGATTGTACTTGGTGAGCCTTCCATATCGCTACAAGTTATACTTTGCTGAGCATCCATAGACCTGTCCTTCGTCGATGAAAAAACCACGCTTCTGTCGGCACTCGACTGATCAGTAGCGCTGAATAGAATGCGTCTCTTTTTGAAAGGCAACTGGGCATTCCCAGGAACTGTATCTGCAATTTTTCGAAGATAGAAACCGATGTTGAATATACTCCTAACTCCAAACAGAACAACAAATATTAAGTCTTAAGCAGATGGCAAAATTAGATACCTTTCAATTTTACTTTTCTGGAAATCTCAATTTTTCATTTTACATTTGCATCTCCACGAAATAAAACGAAGATTATGAAATTTCCAAATGATAGAAGTTAACTGTAAACAAATATTTCACGATGAATGAAACTTGCTGCATGCATTTTCTGCCTGTCTAATACAGTGTACTAAAGTCTGACCAAAAAATCTTGGAACGGAACTGTGAGCGCCTGTCCTGAGTTAACCTTTGAAGATTGTCTGTATAAAGTATATATTTTTAGAAACCTCAGGATGAGGAGAATCCGGTAAAAGCATCATATCCGGTCCATATCCGGTTACCGGATGCCGAATCGATAAAATCGCTTCAGATTCGGAAAGAGAATGCTAATTAATTCATACTCTAGCATATCGGTCCTTGGCCCAAGACATTTCCGAAAATCTGGTCTGGTCGAAATCTGGTCGAAATTGGTCTGTATACGAATTTTTTTCCAATTTGGACCAAAATTGCATGATTTATGGTCATATCCGGTTCGAAAAAATGATGCTTGTTAGAGATAGACGAAATATCATTTTAATGAAATAATTTGACTTCCAGACTAACCGGATACTGAGATCTGAAGTCTCAAATCTCAAAGCTCAGAACCAGAAATCGACCGGATATTCGATTACTTTGACACCGGTAAAATAAAAGTAAATAAATAAAGATTTTTCCCGTTTTTTTTCGAACCGGATACGACCATAAATCACGCAATTTTGGTCCAAATTGAACGAAATTTCGTATACTGACAAATGTCGCCCTGCTAAATCCCAAAATTCAATAAGCGAAACTGTACCCTACCCATCTTGCTGTACAGTTTTTGTGACCTAAACATCCGGTTACCGGACATGGACCGGATGTGACCAGACTTTCGGAAATGATTTGGGCCAAGGACCAATATGCTAGACTACGAATTAATTAGCATTCTCTTTCTGAATCTGAAGCGTTTTCATCGATTCGGCATCAGGTAACCAGATATAGACCGGATATGATGATTTTACGGATTCTCCTCCTCCTGCGGTTTCTAAAAATATATACCTTCTATAGACTATCTTCAAAGGTTACTCAGGACAGGCGCTCACAGTTCGGTTCCAATATTTTTTGGTCAGACTTTAGATTCGTCGCGAAGTGCTTCGACTCATTGCACAAAATCTTTGTTCTGATAAAAGTTCCGCAGTGTGTCTAAAATTTGTGTCGTGTCTAAAGTGTCTAAAATTGTTAGAAACTTCTCAAATTATCCAAAATTGGAATCTGCCAGCGATATATATACTACGGGCAGATGAGTTAGTTAGACACCTCAGGAAGTGTCCAGACAGAAACTAAATTATTCATACACTCTGTCCGGACAGTTAAGATATTAGGGGGAGCGCGTTAGCGCTCCCCCTAGAATAGGGAAAATTTGACGCAATGTGTATAATCTGGACATTGTTTGGCCTGGGGCCAGCGGAGGAGTGGACCGATCGGGCTGAAACTTGGTATGTGAAGAGCCTGTGGGCAGGGGTACATGCTGTGAAAATTTCAGCCGGATCGGCCGGGTAGATCTTGAGATATGAAAATTGGCCCCCCGCGCAGGTCGCGTTTCTCCTTTTTTTTCCCCCAGGGGTGCAGGTCGGAAGACCCTTCAGAGCCGTACTATTTTGGGTTTTTTTTGTACAAAAAGTTCCGCAATTCCGGGGAAATTACTTTCCGCGGTTCCCGGACCCCCCCCCCAGATGGCCCCACCCCCCCGGTGGGGACCCCCAATATGACCCCCGAAAAAAAACTAAGTCCGAAAATCTATTAGCTTCGAAATAGAACGGAGCGAGCGAAGCCGGGCTCTCATGTTGTGCATGTGGGAAGGTACTAACGTGAATATGAACATAGGCTATATAGGATGTCGGTCGGTGCCCTGTGGCGCCCTGGCCAGGGGTCAAAAGTTAGTGTGTAAAAGGGGGGTCTGGGCCTACGGAGTAGGCAGCCCTATACATAAGAGCTGCTGGGCTGAGGTTTCGTATTCGAATAGGAACCCCTATATGGTGAATCTAAATGGCCCATTAGTTTCGCTCTAGGACCTATCGATGTGGCTGGGGGGCGCCCTGATGGTGGTGGGCCCTACCGTGTCGCAACTCCAACTTTAACCTCTTCTACAGAAATATCTACAGTGAGCAGGTTTCTCTTATTTGGGGTTTGGGGTGGGGTGCGGGAGTACTACAGCATAGGCTATAGTAGGTTTCGCCCGGACCCCTGTGGCGCCCTGGCCAGGGGTCCGGACCGGGGACCGGGTCCAAAATGGCCAAAAATCGATTTTTCCAAAAGTGACCAAGTTTGGTATCAAATGAAAGCCCTTGGTGAGGCGAATATTTTTTGTCATTGGAGGACCCCTCCAAAGTGGACCCAGCGGCCTGTGGCGCCCTGACCAGGGTCCGGACCGGTCCAAAATGGCCAAAAATCGATTTTTCCAAAAGTGGCCAAGTCTGGTATCAAATGAAAGCCATTGGTGAGGCGAACATTTTTTGTCATTGGAGGACCCCTTCAAATTGGATCCAGCGGCCTGTGGCGCCCTGACCAGGGTCCGGACCGGTCCAAAATGGCCAAAAATCGATTTTTCCAATTGTGGCCAAGTTTGGTATCAAATGAAAGCCCTTGGTGAGGCGAATATTTTTTGTCATTGGAGGACCCCTCCAAAGTGGACCCAGCGGCCTGTGGCGCCCTGACCAGGGTCCGGACCGGTCCAAAATGGCCAAAAATCGATTTTTCCAAAAGTGGCCAAGTCTGGTATCAGATGAAAGCCCTTGGTGAGGCGAACATTTTTTGTCATTGGAGGACCCCTCCAAACTGGTCCCAGCGGCCTGTGGCGCCCTGAGCAGGGTCCGGACCGGTCCAAAATCAGTTTTTTGAAAGGTTTTCAAGTTTGGTATCAAATGAAAGCCCTTGGTGAGGCGAACATTTTATCTCATTGGAGGACCCCTCCAAACTGGTCTCTAGCGACCTGTGGCGCCCTGGCAAGGGGTCCTAATTGGTCAAAAATCAAAATTTCCAAAAGTTGTCAAATTTGGTTTTAAATGAAAGCCCAAAATGAGCAGAGCAACTTTTGTCATGTATATATAACTGCATATCCAAGGTTACGGTGCTGGTTGGCTTTTAAAATAGCCTTCCTGCCTAAGATAACGCACCGTGTAAAAAGTTCTGAAAAGGCCATGAACAGTGGCCTTCCAGCCTAAGATAACGCTCCATGTATAATGTTCTGTAGAGGCCATGAACAGTGGCCTTCCAGCCTAAGATGACGCACCGTGTAAAAAGTTCTGAAAAGGCCATGAACAGTGGCCTTCCAGCCTAAGATAACGCTCCGTGTATAATGTTCTGTAGAGGCAATGAACAGTGGCCTTCCAGCCTAAGATGACGCACCGTGTATGAAGTTCTGAAAAGGCTATGAACGGTGGTCTTCCAGCATAAGATGACGCACCGCGTTAAAAGTTCTGAAGAGGCAATGAACAGTGGCCTTCCAGCCTAAGATGACGCACCGTGTATTAAGTTCTGAAAAGGCTATGAACGGTGGTCTTCCAGCCTAAGATAACGCACCGTGTATAAAGTTCTGAAGAGGCCAGGAACAGTGGCCTTCCAGCCTAAGATGACGCACTGTGTATAAAGTTCTGAAATGGCTATTAACAGGCATTTTTCCGCTTCAGCAAATACATTCAGTTAAACTATAACGTTTTTCATCCAGCCTGTTTACGGTAGCTAGCTTTGCTTATATACATTGTGTATATATGCAGCTTCTCTGACATCATTTTCTCTGCAGCGGAAAAATAAGCGAAACTAGGGGGAAAATGCCCTCGACGGGCAACCAACTTGGTAGAATAGGGAAAGACTTGAATGTCAAATACACGGTGCACAGTTACAACTGAGATTCTGCTGAAGCGGAAAAATGCCGTTTCTCAGCGACTAAAATGACAGAAACCAGCTTTGTGCGCCGAATAGGGAATCTACTCGGCGACTAAAATGAAAGAAACCAGCTTTGTGCGCCGAATAGGGAATCTACTCGGCGACTAAAATGAAAGAAACCAGCTTTGTCGCCGAATAGGGAATTCCCTCCTTCCGCCCTATTCGCGCGAACTTTGAAGCCTATTATGTGTTGCTTTGCTGAATAATGATAGAGAGCTTCAGAATAACAGAATTGCTTCAGAATGCAAAACAACCGTTTTATCAAGCACTAAAGTCAAGGTTTTCACAAACATAAATACGCTGTCTTCGATTTGCTATCAGAAACATTGAGAGCATAAACGATTTGGATAATGTTGCTGATATATATATATATATATATATATATATATATATGTGTGTATATCATGGGCGTATCCAGGGGGAGGGTTTTGGGGGTTGAAACCCCCTCCTTTTGGGTTAACTTTTATCAATACTCCATTACAAAAAGCTCAAATTTTTGTCAAAACCCCCTCCTTTTCAGAAAATTTAAGTTAAAACCCCCTCCTTTTCAAAATCCTGGATACGCCCCTGGTGTATATATAATATGTGATATATATACAGGTGTGCTCCGTTCTGATCTTGTCGAGAATTTACACAATCAAACATTATATAGAATGAAATGCGATTGATTGCATATGTTTTAGCACAAAGACTGTCGACCACAAATTGTTTAAACTGTATATATATATATATATATAAATATATATATATATATACATATACATATACATATATATATATATATATATAAATATATATATATATATACATATACATATACATATATATATACATATATACATATATATACTTATTGTTGCTTTCTGTTGGTCCTGCTAGCGGTTGTATGCGTAGAATATTTACGGATCAGGTAGCTCAAAAAGAAATTAATCTAGCGCCACCCCTAGTCACCACGCAACCGGCACGTCAAATGTCATATTGAGCGCAATGCTTACGTTACCAGTTCCCAACAGAATAATTGCCTATATATTTTCTCCAAAAAAAGAAAAGTTCGCGCGAATAGGGCGGAAGGAGGGAATTCCCTATTCGGCGACAAAGCTGGTTTCTTTCATTTTAGTCGCCGAGTAGATTCCCTATTCGGCGCACAAAGCTGGTTTCTTTCATTTTAGTCGCCGAGTAGATTCCCTATTCGGCGCACAAAGCTGGTTTCTGTCATTTTAGTCGCTGAGAAGCGGCATTTTTCCGCTTCAGCAGAATCTCAGTTGTAACTGTGCACCGTGTATTTGACATTCAAGTCTTTCCCTATTCTACCAAGTTGGTTGCCCGTCGAGGGCATTTTTCCCCCTAGTATTTATGTCTTCCCAGCAAGATTGGTCACATTTGTAAAATTAAAAAACACATGAATTAATGGCTCAAAATGTTTGTGCTTTATGGGTTTAGTAGTAATGCAAAAGTAATGCATATTTACATAACTGTTGATTAATTTCAATTAAAGTTTTACATTTGACAATTTCACATTTCACATTTCACAAACTTATTAGCAAATTTACTGGCTCACTACTCAGGCTACGTCTTCCGTAAAAATAATAGTTGAATAAAATCATTATATATGATGTGCAAAATGTTGAATTTGCGCAATGTCAACATTTTGCAAAGATTTTGCTAAATGTTTACATTTCGCAAGAGCTCTTGCAAAATGTTAGCATTTGACAACTGTTCTTGAGAAATGATAACATTTGGCATAATTTCTTTCTAAATTTGAAATTTGGCAATTTGAGATTACAAAATGTTGATTTTGCTGTGAAAATGGTAGAAAAAGTTTTGAAATGATTTCATCCATTAATTCTGATCACTGTTCTAATTCGATTAGTGCCGGTAACAACCTGAGTCAAAATAATTTCAGTAAAATTGGAAACTGAAAGTTTTTCCCTGGCTGATTTCCTAATTAAATTATTAACACATTATGTATGTTTATGTTAATTATGGAATTAATCAAAAACTATGCGGTATCTGAAGAGATCACAAAGCTTCAATTTAAGGTTTAAAATTTAAAATTTCAAACAGCAGCTAGCAAAGCAACAATAAATTTGTTCCATATTATTCCAATCATGGTATATTTTAAAATAATAAATTTTAAAATATTTTAAAAAAAAATATATATATATATATATATATATATATATATATATATATATATATATATATATATATATATATATTGGCTTGGCTTAAACCCGAGGACAAAAATACCCTTTTTAATGATCTCACCTAATCTCACCGTTTAGGGGAGAACCACCAGTAAAGCATACCGATTATTTAAAGTAGTGGAATCACTGGATATATATGTAGAAATATATATATGTAGAAATATATATAAATATATTATATATATATATATATATATATATATATATATATATATATATATATATATATATATATATATATATATATATATATATATATATATATATATATATATATATATATATATATATATATATATATATATATATATATATATATAGGCTTGGCTTGAACCCGAAGACAAAAATGCCCTTTTTAATGATCTCACCGAATACGTTTGATTTAGATCGGACCGTAGCAACCGCTTACATGGCGGTGTTTTAGCTGGTGTTAAGAGTAGACTGAAGCCGCGGTTGGTCGGGGCTAAACGTTATGGTGGTTATGTCGAGCTACTTTGGCTCGACATATATCTATGCTCAGCGAAACCAGTAACCCTTGGAGTCCTGTATAGGTCGCCTGGCACTCCACTGGAAATAGACCAAAGTTTTGTAGACGATTTTTCAAACTTAAGGGGGGGGGTCGCTTTGGGTCAAAATCGATAGACACGGATTTCGCTCATTTTCACACACAATATAGGTACATATGTTCTCAAAAACAAGACAAAACATTAGAGTTCAAAATCAAACTGTGGCAGAGATATTCAGCTATAAAGTTGGAAAACTTGAAAATTACTGTGATTTGCCCTCCAAGGTCATGTTGAGACAGAACGGCAGCGAAATTTGGGTCAACTAATATTGCAAATTAATCATTTACGTTGGCTAATATTTTAATGCTAAAACAACTCCGGGATATCCAGCCAGTCGTTCGCAGTGCATTCTTCAATTGTGAACTGAGCCTTTTTCATCTAATTGTGCCCTGAAAGTTTAACTTGCTGTAACTTTCAGATACTACATTTCTGACACATAGTTCTATTAGAAAAGTTGTTCAGCTAGTCAGTAGCTATCGAATGATACGCAATTTGTCTATATTTTGGGAATTTCAAAAATTGACTTTTATGACCTATAAGAGATCAAAGGAGCCGACACAACAGAAAAGTTCTACCTTGAAGCATTTGCCCTTATCTAATGTCCGGCAGGCATTGAGAGTTTTATGTGCCAATTTTGGTGACTTTCGAGTGGGTATCGAGTAAGAAATTATTAAAAGAATGTGAAAATTGAGAAAAATGATGATTTTTGGCAAAATTAGCAGATTTTGTGGCAAGTTTGTTGAGAGCACTACAAACGGTAGTAATTTGCAACTACTGTCATAAGAATTCTGTGTATGCGTAGAGTGCAATTATCTATAAGCGATTTCTGTAGCTTTTGCCAATCATGCAGGAGAGACGAAAATGTTTTGCTGGTTCTGTTTTTCGTGGTACAAAAAGCACCAATTTTCCGAAATTTTGACTTTGAAAAATCGCCAAACATCCGACGCTCAACAGAATTGTTCCAGAAGTTTTATTTGCACTCTCTGATATGTCCCTAACATGTACAACAAAGTTGCAGCGCTGTATCTTGCATACAGCGAAAAGTTTTTCTGCCACAAACTTCTTAACCTAACTTTTTCATTTTCCTATGTTTAACACATGTCGAGGTCAGCTTTGAAGACGTCTACAGAATGATTGAAGCAATATTACGCAAAACGCACCTGTCTTGTTTTGAGGACCCATTAGGACTACAAAATATGTGGAAATGAGCAAAATCGGAGATGGTCGAAAAATCGGCCAAAAAAGCGACCCCCCCCTTAATGCAGCTTACGCAAGAAAGTAATAAAGATTTTGTTCTGGTAGGTGATTTTAATGTTCCAAATTTATTAATGGAAAATTTTCAAGCCGTAACACCTTAAGATTTTATTTATGCAGAAATTTTCCATGATTACGGAGTTTCCCAACTTGTCAATGAATCGACCCGTGGGAATAACGTTTTGAACTTGGTTCTTACCATGAATGTTCATCTTGTATCACAACTAAAAATATCGGAACCTTTTAGCACGAGTGATGATAATTCGCTTGAATTCAACATAAGTTTTGCTGTAAGAAATACGCAACAGGAAGGTTTGAAATTGTTTAAGGACTTTCGCTCTGCGGACTATGTGGCATTGACCGCTTTTCTTGATACAATAAATTGGACAAACCTTTTCGATGATTGTTCGAACGTAAACGAAGTTGTTTTGTAGCTGTATATCTCTGCGACAGTTTGATTTCGAATTCTAATGTTTTGTCTTGTTTTTGAGAACATATTTACCTATATTGCGTGTGAAAATGAGAGAAATCCATGTCTATCGATTTTGAACCAAAGCGACCCCCCCTTAATACAGTAGTAAGGAAGGAAGACATAGAAATCAATGATGGAAAAATAAGAAAAAATTATAAAAAATTAAAAAGTATATGTAGATACATATACATACATACATACATACATATATATAGGGTAAACATTCCCAATAGGGGCTTTTCCCTAATATGGGCCGCTTGGAGACTAAAAATTGTCTACTCTATGCAAAATATAACCAATAACATCACTTTTCATATCACGTGATTGTTCATTTTCCGCTTTACATTTTGACATAAGACTTGCCATAGTGTGTTACTGCTTTCACCCTGCAGACAACAATTTTCAACCCGTGCATTGATCAATAGACTTTTTCATGACGTCTGTGTTCATTTCGGCAACCACATTTTATCCTCCACTGGACTCAAAACTGCACGGATTTCTATATTTTAAAATTTATAAGAATAAGCACAATTTATACTTTCGCTGGGCATTAAAAATTATTACTCTTACCATGTTTTCAAAATACTTTATTGAAAAACTGCCAGATCATAATCTTTCCTAATAAGGGCCCCGTAATGCCCAATTAGAGTCACGAAACCGCAATAAGGGCCCTGCAGATTTGAACTAAATAAGAGCCCCGTTTTACATTCAAAAATCAGAGTAACTGCAGATCAGTTGTTCAATCAAGCTTTTTGCGTAAAGTTTATAACATTATTTCTCACTTATTCGATGTCCTTAGTCAACTACTGCTTCCTATGTCAATTAATTGTCTGAGAGTTAAGGGGCGGCCGCCTTCGTGTGGAGCTGCCGAGGTGCGTTCATCACATAGACGGTGATGGGCAAATCTCCAGCCTTGGTAAACGCATCGGGTGATTGTGAAGACAATTATTCGGTTTCAGCCAATCACCCTTCCCCAACAACAAAAATTTAAAATTGTCGTGGCTGACACTTCTCCCAACCGGTACACATCCAACTGGAGTGTCGCGTACGTAAAAAAACTACTGCTTGCTTCCTACGTTTTGAGTTTTTGCTGTTGCTCTTTCATGGTAGCTATAGCCTGAGTTTTCTATTTAATCCAATTAGTTCAGCAAATTATTTCAATTATATATCAGATTTCTCTTTAAAACTCCAGCCATCCAGTGTTGTCTCAAAACAGTAATATCACTTTTCGACTAGCTTTTGTCACGGTCTCCCCTAAAGCGTTAAAATTGGATACAGGACATTTTCAGAGATTTTTGCGGGGGGACTTCGGCGCGGGTGAGTGGGAGAATTTTTGCAAAAATGAGCATAAGATGGGAATTTTTTGATGTATATGTCACGTCCCAAACCCGACAACGCACAAAACTAGTTTTGTGAGGCTCAAACCTCACAAAACCCGTTCTGTGAGGCCTTGTCTCACAAAAATAGTTCTGGGAGGTTCATGCCTCACAAAACCAGTTCTGTGGTGCCACTTCTCACAGAACTTGTTATGTGAGGTCACTTTCCTCACAAAACCCGAAATGATTGCAAACTCAATATTATATTGCTTTTTTAAAAGTTTATTGATGTCTTATAATTCTATGACTTCCTGTTTTTCAATGAACCGTTTCAACAACAGTTTTCTTCAATTCAAATTCTTAAAAGAATGTTTTTACTGGTTCCAAATTTGCAAATTACTATTTTTAGTTATTTAATTTACTGACATATTAAGCTTTGGTATTAAGCATATGGTCAAATGCTTGAAATAATGTTTTTTTTTAAATTAATTAACTAAAACTAATTGGGAAAATGAACTTTTAGAACGTCTGAAGATGATAACAAACAGTGACCCCTGTTTTTCTGCAACATTAAAAGGGAAGGTTTCATCCATCAGCGTCGCTTCAGGCTTTCCCCAGTTTTGCCAACGGTAAGTTGGAAAAACTGACTGAGACACTCACAAGCGCAGTTTTGCCAGTGAAAATTGGTAAAACTTGACATGCGTGCTTTCTTGAACAGTTTGTCCAGCCTTCAGCTGGAGAAAGTGCAGTTTGTCCAAAATGACTGGCAAATGTGCACATTTGCCAACAAGTGCAGTTTAATTTGTAGCAGAAAATATACATACTTTCTATGTTTTCTTATGTCAGGAGACTAAATCTGGACTTGTGCTCCCCACGGGATGTATGAACGCGTCCTCGTGAGCACAAAGCACAAGGCACAAAGGACAAAGGACAAAGCACAAAGCATAAAAGCATAAAAAGTATGAACCGGGCATAAGCTTAAGCCACCTCTTAAACAAAGTAGAATTATTATTAATTTTTTAATTATTTTCGGATTTAACGTGATGATAGCCATGTCCTGATATAACCAGGTTCCAGAGACGAGTGTCCTGACATACCTCGATTTTTAATTTTATTTTGTCCTGATTTAGATCTCAGTGTCCTGATATAGCGGCGCGTGTCCTATATATATGTATATAAGTAGTTTCCTCTGGGCTTTCTTTACGATTGCGTGTTTGATGAACTCTCCGCTGGAGAACTTTCCAACATTTTCTAATTCTTTGATCAGAACTGCAGTTCTTAGTTGATCTATATTTTATCAATTCTTGGATCGCTGATATACTCTTACAATGATGAATGCGAAAGCAACATTTTCTGTTGATTTCGGCTCAAATCTTCCATGGCAGTGCTTTAGGTTATGGGCCTATCACGATAACTACGGAACACGATGTTGCGGAATTAATTAATGCAGGTCGGACCTCCGTGATTCATTAATTTCGCCGGTCAAATAATTAAATAAAATAATAATTAAGTAATTAAGTAAAAATTAATCTTTTATTCCTATTTTTAACGTATAATCTTGCTAAACTTTTTACTGTCTGACCGGGGTAAATAATGAATCACGCAAGTATGACCTGCGTGATTCATTAATTACGTCGGTCAGACTAGCATGATTAATGAATCACGCAGGTCTGAACTGCGTGATTAATCAATTCCGCAACATCGTGTTCCGTAGTTATCCTGATAAGCCCATTACAACTCTGCATTATCATGTCGCCTGCGACGGATTTATTTGTTAACCTATTTGTTTTTTGTTCCAGTGATGTGATCGCTCAGTGTACGGCTGAATAAACGACTAAGGAATCGTGTCAATAATAAAATCGTGTAAATGATTAAATTTACACGATTTTGTAACGTTTTCTGGAAACTTTACATGATTTTCAAACGATTAGTTTTTATGGCACTGTTTGGGCTAACACTGTTTATCTTCCACGCAAAAACCTTTGCGTTAACTTTGCTATACCTGTATGGATATATGCTGAACTAAAGCTACTGTGCTGCAGCAACAGCTGAGCATTTTAGCAGGGATATAAAAACTGTAAACACAGAAGTTCAAAGCATCCGCTTACATGATTTTTACACGAATAAAATCGTGTAAATAATTCGTGTACACGGTAAATTTTGCCAAGATTTTTGACACGATTCCTAATAAAGAGATGTGCAAGTTCCTCGCTCGGTAGTGTATGCCTAAGTAATTTCTCCTCGCGCCTAGCTCACGAAATAGTAAAAACTAGAAATCTAAGAGACACGATACTTTTACTTCGACCAAATAAAATTCAAATATACATCTTCAAATTTCACAAACACTAAGTTCCAACAATATAACAAAATGCGTACGACAAAATTCACTAACGAGATTCAAAAGTCACAGCTGCCTGCAAAACTCACTAAACAAAAACCAGACTATACCCGCCCGAATCAGTGAACCAACTAATAACTAACTGACACCCACTCTTTTTGAATTCAAACACCATAGTGAAAAACTACCCGATTAGCTAAGGTCAGAATTTGTTTCATCGTTTATGAAGATGTTCACGAAAGAATTCGAAATATTCCACAGAAATACCCCCTCTATTCCCCGCGCGCCCACGCCGCGTTACAGTAATTAGTAGGATAAAATTTTGGATTAGTCAGAAAACATACGTACTAGTATGGTAAAACGCGTGTGAGAAAATTTGCAAAGACCATAAAATTACACTAAGGAACCTCCCTAGAGACGGACAAAGGACAAAGCGCCGACAACACACATACAAGGGCCCACTACAGGGCGCCTGCCCAGATAAAGCAGAAAAACTACGTACTAACACAATATACAACACACAACGACAATATACAGACCCGCAGAGAGCCACGCGGCATACAAGAGACAAAGAAAGAAATTTTTCCCAAACCTCCTACACTCAAAGACACTTTCACCAAATTTTAAAAACAAAGTACTCGAACCGGATAACCGACTAACAATGCCACCAAACAGGTAGATATGTAGTTATAAAGCACATTATAATAAAGCACAAATATTATAAAGCACCGACGAATCTTCGACATGGCAAAACAATGGCAGCATACACATGGCAAGAATATTTTTGATGAAGAAAGTATCGTGAGCTCCTTTTTAGACAGAAAGAAAAGAAACACAAACCGAAAGATAAGTACCCGAAAAAGGTAAGGAATGAGTAAAAATACAACACAAAAACTGCTGGTAGTAGAACTAAACAATATAAGTATAAAAGATACAATGGCCGAGCCAAGGTAGAGAGCACCCCAACAAAAGCGAAAAAATCCGAAACCTCCTGCAAAAGGAAGAGAACTCCAATTTGTAAAATAAACTTTCACCCGGCTCCCCCCACCCACGCACAACCCAAAACCAAAGTCCAAGTTCCCCCCACCACTATTAAAGATATCAGTACATTAGATACGCAAGTGAAAACAAACAAACAGCAAATGGGGAGGAGGGAAAAACAGACCTGTGCCGGGGAAAAGCGGTTTGGAATCAGCAAATTGCGCCACCGGACAGCACACCCGTTTCCAAAAGGACACACGGGTCCACCACACATCACCAACCAGAACTCAACTTCGTGCCACATAGGCACACGACCAATCCAATGTAAAAGTTCTAGGGCGCCACAACTGGCCTCCGCCCAAGTACCGGAACAGAAGAAACCGGTCAACACACACCAGATGTGGTCCCACCTGTGCCCCCAGAGGGCCGCCCGCCAAAGGCTAGAACCCTCCGGAAGCGTGAAAGCACCCGGGGACCATGAACAAGCACCCAACCAAACTGAGCCCAAACAAGCTCTCCAACCAAAACCCATAACCTGCGGGTTCCAACGGCCAAGCCAACCATTCCAGTCCGGCGCTTCACAAGGGGAGGCACAGGCCTGCCGGGACGGGCGGGTGGAATGTTACTAAAAAATACAAAACAAATATAAGTACGTACGTTAGTATATATACACAAAACAATACAAAAAATGTACACAAAACAACAACACATATCAAAACCCCACAACCATCAATAACACATCTACTACCAGCACAACCAGATTATAGGCCCTACCTACGAATTTAGGGAGGGAAACGGCCAGAGATTCAAGCCCCAGGAATCCTGATCCCAGGTCAGGGCGCTTTGACAGTTCCCTATCAAGAAAAGACGGCTAAAAGCTAACGGAATCTATGTGAACGTGCTGCTAGTCACTCTCCGTGAGCCCCAGAATCCTGATCCGAGGACCAGGACAGTGACAGCAGCACCCCACGCGAGGCGGGAGAAAGTTAAAAGTACCCTCAGAACTATTGCCTATACGTGTGTATAAATGAAAGTTAAGAAGAAACGTTAGAGAAGATAAAGATAAAAATTTTTAATTTGAGATCATATGGTAGGAGGTTCCGGACAACTTCATATTGGGCTGAGGTGTAGCACACCCCCACGGAAAACCTCGTATAATCAACTAAATTTAGCTCTAATGAATTTAAAAGCATCCGTTTTGACACAAAGAAATCAAGAAACAACGCACCAGTAAGGCTTCTCGTTAAAACCCCACCCACTTAATTTCAAAGGAATTTAGTACAATATTAATGTAACCGTCTTATTTACAATCTAATATATACGTATACAAACAATCTACAAAATACAATCTGCCCCCCATTGTACACCCGGAACCTCCTATAACAATAGGGTAAAATTAAACGTTTTGTCAAAAATAGATAAAAAGATTAAAGTTAAAAGATAGTACCACCACAGGACACAACCCCCCTACTGGGCCAAAAAAAACCAACGCCCCCCACAACAACAAAACATCAACGCTGGCGCTGCCTGTAGGCCGCTTCCCGCCTGTGCCGAGTCTTCTCTTCAGCGTCGACCACCCGGTGCAAATTTGGGAACAGTTCAGCACGTACAATCATCAAAAGTTTACCCATCCAATTTCTCCCCGGACGCTTAGGGTCAATCATGAGACGACGAATTTCGGTAGCCGATTTTCGAACAAGCTTAGAAAAATCCATACCCACACCCCAATACTTATCCTCATTCACCGCTTCAGCTAGATACGCAACCCCCGAATTTTGCAAAGCCTTGTAAAGTTGGGGACAAGATCGAACTTTAGCCCTCAGACACTCTAGCATGTATACGGCCCGAACCACCGACTCATTGTCATGCCACATACGACTCAGAGGAGAATTTGGGGGAACCCAATGCGTCAGAAAAAATTCCGCGGCCTTCTTAGCTGCAAAAGGGGACCCCGTCTGAGCGATTTCACGCGCCGGCTGATGTAAACCGAACCAGTCGTACGCCTTGTAGAACTGATAAGGGTACTCGTTTACTGCAAATTGACGCCCCCACAAGTTCATGTATTCGTCCTGAACCTTCGCGTCTGGATCTGGCTGCAGAGGATACATGTTGGACATTGGCATTCTACTACCTTTGAAAAACACCACCTGTGGGCATTCCCCTACACTATCCTCTGACATCAGCCGATGAGCCCAAATTTTAGATTCCAAATCAGCAACAAGGTCATTCAGCTGCTGTGTCCGTTTCTCCCACGCGTCCTGGACTCGACTAAATGGAGTAGTAAATCGCCGCATATGAGGATAGCAACGGATCGGCGGAAAAAGTCTAGAAATGGCATCAGCAAAAGCGGCAGTACTATAGGGGCCATATCCTAACAATTCTAAAGAATCAAAAACAATGTGGCCATCCCGTTTCAAAGCTGGAAAAACAACCGTGCAAGCCCAAAATTCTGGATCAAAACCCGGAAACAAACAATTTGGATCCAAGGCGGCAGGCTGGCGTTCATAGTCGATCACAACGGAAGCCCCCGGGATCAATTCCTTCAAATGTTTCTGGTACTTCTCAATAATATTAGAGCTCAAAGCAAAAGGAATAGCCAACTCACGAAGATGCTGTTCCCAGAAGTTCCAGGTAGCAACAAAGAGTGGATTTAGGTGCCGAGGTTCCGTCTTGGCCCGAAGATCCGGAAGGTACGCTACTTGCCACTGCGGTTCTGAATAGGTTCTAAAAGGAACAGCTATTGGCGACTGCTGCACCACTGACCACACCGCGGGCCAGTAGGGCAGATCTACCCGCTGCTGCCCCCGATAAGGCCGGATCAGGTAAGCCTGATCTGGAGAAACCGCCTTTGGGTCACACTGACCTAGATGAATCACATCTAAAGAAGGATTATAATCTTTACGCGACATATCAAACACATCAAAAGGCCCCTCATTCACATCACCTAAATACTGAGGATCCCAATCAACACGGACAGTACCCCGAGGAGGATCCGTAGCAGAAGGAACCGGAATCAGACGATCCAGTACAATTTTGAGGTTATCCTGATGGAGAAAATGAGCCCGAGGCCATACAATCACCGGGGTTTCCGGGACCTGCCCCAAATCTGGCATCTGAATTTTTGGAACTTGAATAGGCAGATCTGCTGGCGGAATTTTCCTAATTGGTCCACGGAGAGGAACTCGAGGTGGCGGAAGCTGAGGCTCAGGAAAATCAGGATTGTCCACATCCATGCCTTCCGTAGCCACCGCGGCAGCAGCTCCAGAGGGTCCGGAAAGATCCACCCCAGCAACAGCATCCTGAGCTGAGGCCGGGGAGGGTTTCCCACCCTCCCACTGCTCCGCGAAAATAACCGCGAAAAGCTTGGACATTTCCACATCCTGCATGCGGGTCATGCCCCAGATAAATTCCTGAGCCGTCCATGGTGGTTTTCTACTTACAGCTACGAGCACCACAGTAGCATCCAAATCAAGTTTGCGAATCATTTCCGCTTGGGCGGTCGTCTCAATCGAAGGAAGTTGGGACCAAATTTTATCCGCGAAATCAAGGCGATAGGCACATGCCAAACGTCCTAAATGAGGCACTAGCGTAGACTGATAATAAATATCTGGGGAACGACGCTGTTCGAAATGACGCCGCCCATACTCTTGTTCCAACTGTTGCCGCCTGACTTCCGGGTCCGCCGCCGGCATGGCCGCAGGCGCGTTCCGAATCGAGTCCGCGACGGCTGCAAACGATGTTGTTGGAGGCACTTCTGGTTCCGGCTCTGCCACGTAAGCCCCTGGTGGAGGAGGCCGATTTGGAGACAGCTCCACCTGATCCAGCACCCTAGCAACGGGATACGGAGGAGGGGTAACTTCGGGCGGAGGTTCCGGCTGCTTATGATGGTCCTCACCTGACGGCTGTTGTGGCGGCAGCGGGGTGGACGTCGCAGACGGACCCTGCGGAGCAGACGCACCACACGTACTCGTCAAGTCCGCCGCAGCCAGGGAGCCTGGTTCCAGAGGAGGACCAGAGTCCACCCCCGGACCCCCCCCCCCCCCAGGAAGAAGACCCCCCGGGCCCGCGGACCCTGAGAGCAGCATGGGCGCCGACCCCTCTGACATATTTGAAGACGTGATGTCCATATGATAGGCCGCGGCCGGAGCCTCTGGATGTGACACCGGAGGCGTCTCTTCTGTCTCCGCTGTCGTGGATTCGGCAGCAGAGACCCCGGGCTCCTGTGAGCCAGCCTGAGACTGTGCCTCCGACTGATCCATGGGCTCCGACCCATCATCAGACGGACCCAATTCCGTATCTGAAGATGTCTGCGGGATATCTGCGACTCCACCCACAGCCACCTGTGCCTCTTCATAACCGACCAAATTAGTCAGATCAGGATTATTATCCACAGGCAATCCTTCCGGAACCTCCGCCATTTCCACCAACAGAAGATCCGCTTCAATGGCCTTTCGTCGTGCCGCCGCGGGAGCTCGATCCTCCCCCGTCTGCAGCACACGCAGCGGCGGATCCGGACGACCGGCAGCATCCACAAAAAGAGAATTTAACAAGACCTCAATTGACGGAACTGCCTCTGGGCGGTGGGTCTCCGCAGTACAATGGAAAGCAAACCAGACTTGGACATTCTTCCCTTTTGGAGTGA
>JASAND010029011.1:0-78009 GCA_030248195.1 Trissonchulus latispiculum | reverse complement strand
AAGGTTAAATGACATAGCTGTTTTAATTCCTGTTGATAGTATGCGTTGGGTTGTGTTGCATGGAATTTATATATATTTTTATATACCTGGTAGTTAAACTTTACACGTCTTAATATTAGCCTTGATATGACAATATTCTATTACTGACTGATTACCCTACTTAGAGAAACAAACCAAGCATAAATTCGTTAGCTTGCGAAGTCACTTTGACATGGGAATATCGACCAAATTGAGTATTCAATTTTGTTTGCCCTATTCACTTCTCAATGTCATAGGCAGTTCGTTCTGAAATGCGGAGTGATTTTTGTCTTTATGTTCTTTTCTTGCGGTTATCTTTTTTCTTATTTTTCAGCACTGATACTTCTTGAAATGCGAATTACAGTTCAGTGCAGTCGCTGCAATCGAACTGATACCTGGGTTCTTAGCAGTTCCGTTGTGGCTGTTGATGATGATCGAAGTTGCAATTTTTGTGGTGCAACTATTCAAATGGCCGCAGGAAGAATGCATCAGCAAGCGCCGTTTGAATCTTCTACCGTCTGGTTTCCACAACAGCTACCAACTCTGACCATTACTGGATGGCCAATTGGATCAATTGGACCTCCACACTTAACATCTTCCGTCCACTAGCGCCGCCGACGAACATTTCAGATATTGGGGGAAACGGTTCCTTGGATCGAAGTTCTTTTGTTCTCCCCTCCACTCCAGCTCATGTTTCTGTTCTTTCCTCATCACCGTCAAATAACTTACCAGAACAGTCATTTCCTGTAACTTTGTCTACTACTACTACTACCACTACTACTAATACTACTACTTCTACTACTTCAATTGCGGCACCGGTGACACCACAGTCAGTGCCCTTACAGAATTCATTAGTTAACCCGACAACATTTCCGGCTGTTTCAACTCCTCCAGGTCTGTCGTCGCTTTCTACTACACAAATTTCCGAAACTATCCAACCTACGACGACAGCGCTGACAACAATAGCTACTTCTACAACCTCAACGACACCAGCACAAATTGAGCCATCCAACGTGCAATCTTCGCAAAATAATCATTCATCTGAACCAGACGACGACGTCCGAGTATTATCCAGAGGATCTTCTTCATCCATGTGGGATGTTGCTTTAGAAACCCCACGACGAATATCATCACCATGTGAGTATTGTAATATGCGATTCCTCATATGTCTGTGTTGCTTATGCCTGTGCTGCGGATTGACCCAGCGAGACCATCGTAGATTGGAGCCTATCTATTGCTCTCATTTTCAGCATCGACCTGTGATGCTTGATAAACTTGATAAACTTGATAAACTTGTCTGATGAGAGAGGAATCTTGCAACCAATCTTAGTTTGGACAAGAGTACATAATAGAATAGGAGTATGAAACTTTTACGCTACTATGTGTTAAACATGCTTGGCATGCTCGGTTCGTTAACTCGGTGCCACGGTGCAAACCTTCCCCCCGTGCAAATCTTCCCCCCGGAAGATTTGCTCCGGTGCAATTCTTTCCCCCGGAAGATTTGCACCGGTGCAATTCTTCCCCCCGGAAGTTTTGCACCGGTGCAAATCTTCCCCCGGGGGGAAGATTTGCACCGGCACAATTGTATTGTGGCTAACAATAATAAGTATAACCAAGGTCTTAGCTAAGCTCTGGCTTATAATTTCGAAATAGTACAATGCATCTCAAATAAGTTAAGCTTGTTAAAACAACGAGATGATGCTTCTTCAGACGTTAGCGTTCCCATTTCAGGGCAAACGAATTTTTTGACTTGCATAGTAGGACAACAAAAATCGGAATGGTTAATACAATTTACAGTTTTCGCAATAAATAAATTAATTGATTAAAATTGTCCAGCTTTTTGCCATGTCTTGTAACTCCATGAATAAAGTTTCATCTTTAGTGTTAATTTGCGAATTTACTTTTATGTATGTATCTGAGCTATTAATTTTTTTAGTGAGGGCTCGACGCCGTTTAGGCTCCCAGCTATTCATTTCAATTAATCAAGGTATCAACTAAAATTCAAACTCAAACCTTGGATTTATTCTTTTTACTCTTTTCTTCTGAATCCAATTACGTTTAAAACCTGTCAACTTTTGAAAAAAACTTGGATATCCAAAATTAGGATCAGCCTCAAAATGAGGAAATACGCCTAAACCCAAAAACGGAACAGATTCTATCCAGTAAGCTTTATATAAATATTAATAGTTTAAGAAATCTGAAAAATGTTTGGAAGTACTAAAATTGAACTTTATTCCCCAAAAGCCCCAATTAAACTTTTATCCCCCAAAAATTGGAAGAAGTCTAGCAACTTAAAGTCAAGGTTTCCCATTCTGTACTGGCATTGTAACTTCAGCTGGAATATGTTACAACTTACAGCTGTAAAGTTGGAAGGGTATGGACAACCAAACTTTACGGGTGGAAACTGTGCGCGTATGGAAACGACGAATCTGAAGGAGACTTATGTTCCAGTCGACCTGGGCAGAATCTCGCCAAGAATAATTAGACCTAACGAACTACTAATAAAGCTTTCTAAGGGGACGAATAAATGTTTAACTATCAGTCACAGAAGAAACTTTGAATAAATTACATACACACTCAGTGAATAATTAAACTACCTAAGTCTAGAAAAGACTCAACACCCTACCTACCTAAGAATATACAGTACTAATAAAACCTAAGCTAAAGACACCCTAACGGCTCAGTAACTGAGACCGCATTTAATAAAGGCTAAGGGAACAAAGGGAGCGACTCCCGACATATTACATAAAATTTCACATTAAAATAAATTCACTAAAAATACATATTCAACTCACAAAAGGGACAGACGCAACGTCTCCCTATTACATCTCCCCAGGGCTCCTGCTCCTGCGAGGGACACATAAACCAAAAGAAGGAAGAAATTTACCCAACAGTGAAAATTTTTGACTGAATTTTGGTAAATGGGTCTAAGCACATAAGTCAGAACACAAAAAGAAAAATGCAAAAATACAAAGCTAAACTAGACACGACTAAGTAAGAAACATATAAAAGATGACATGGCGTCAAAAGACTAGTGAAGACCAGCCATAAAAACACGCATGGGAAACTGCCATATGAATGCCACGGGACGGTGCGTGAATGTGCAACCCATGATCCTCCAGCCGCAACGGCGGGGATCTCGTACCTGTATAAAAAGAAAACCAAGTAAGCAAAATAAGAACCCAAATGTCAGCTTCGTCTGGGTCTATTCAGTCTAGGGTACGGAGGTAACCTCCCGCCAAATTCAGGGTACGCCATCTCCGGCTGGGTGGGTGGGGGGGCCTATGCTCGCAGCGCTAACTCAATTCCCTTCGGATCTCCTACAAAATTAGAAAGCCAAAATGTAATTGATAGAGTAATTTAGGGGAATGGGTAATTAAATTAAGTTAATTTAATCCCAGTGTTTCGCGTGTAAGTAGGAGTAAGTTTGTGGAGTCTTTAAGTAAAATATAAATAAGTATTAAATTAAATTAAAAGAGTTACAAAGTAACCCTGAACATACTTAAGCATGTATAGAAAGAACCAAAAGGGTACGGAGAGTCCCCAAGTACCGTCGTGGTACTATGAAAATAAAGTAAATTAAATTAGGAGGGGTTAAAATGGAGTCTTAGAGTTACTAAAAACGCGAAACACTGGTTAAAATATTAGTAGAAAGTCCCTTAAAAGAAGAATTTTGGAGAAGATCCTCCCGACCGCGCGTGCAGGCCTTACAATAGAATAGGGGCATATAATTCGGGAACTACTTTGGCGCTCTGGAGTGGGAAACAAAAATGACATTTTACCAAGAAAATTTTTACAAGAAACAAATGACAGGCACAAATATAGACAGGAACCGTTGGGACAACTAAAAGACATAGGTACTAAAATAATTTTGATAAAAATGTGGCGGCAGTAAAGAACATAAATTGGGACATGGCTGGTGCGTCACACATCTTCTGACGTTGCGTCAGGTTACAGAATACTAAGTAAAATACACAAAACCCGCAATCAAACCCTTTACTAAAAATAACCGTTAATAAAAAACGCGAAAGTGAAAACTTCAAGAAAAGAGAAAACCTTGTTTTAGTAAAACTTCTTGAACGAAACTTTGGTTATATAATTAAAGCAAACAAAATACTGACATGGCATATAAAACAATACATCGAATCACATATAGAAGGCAACATTATGCATGAAATACAGTAAAAAATCACTACATAATACACAAAATTTTGGTTAATTTGTGAGAATAAAACTCAAGAAAATTGTTATACTTTTAAATGGTAAACACTAGATCAAGATACAAGACTAAAAATAATAATACGTACCTGTATATTAAAACACAAAGATAAAGTAGTTGAAAGTCACCAAATGGAAAATGTTTCTTCTTTGGGAATGGATCTACATACAGTAAAACGTCCATATTACTGAAATGGCACAAATAGAGAATACGGCAAATATTGAGCAGAACTAGTCTTATCGATCGATCGGGAGGCGAGATGTCCCACGATGGGGGGCGGTAGGATCATAAATGGCTACGCAAATACAAAACCAGAAAACGTTGTGTTCCTGGCCGGGTGGTCCCAATCATGCAATAAGTTCTCCCGTGCGATTCACTGGCATGCGCAACGCAGCAGATCGCAATTCTGCAGCTAGTTATCGACCAAAGAATGGCGGGGCCGTTCTGCCATTCTCCCAATAGAATAGTTCTCAATATGATATTCTCGATAATGATCGTAACGTCCTGGATCAAATCCCACGCAAAATTAAATGTGAAATTATAAACGCAGCAACACGGTTAACATGTGGCAGGAAAGAATATGGCCTACAGCTCAGGACCTTACTCCCAGGAAAACAGACAGATGAGCACAATAAGGCAACCCTATTGTGGCTAGTGATTCAATAGATTCCTGCATCGTAAAGCCTGAAATAGACGCCAACCAACTAATAATGGAACCACAGGCGACCCCTGGTTTATACCCAGAAGCTCATCCACCCGTCCACTGAAATCCCAAAACAAAGCACCAAAGCAGCAAAGAGAATCTAAAATAGACCTCAGAAAAAGTGCAAAAATTAACAGAAGGTGAAAGCATAATAAGTTTAAGTATGATAGAAAAATAGAAAACGAAACTATACGCACAAGGGAAGGTGAACTACCTACGGTTAGCCTACGTAAAGGGAAGAAAGAAAAACACTGCACATATACAGTACACGCATCAGCACACACAGGGTATGTAACCAAACATACACTATACCGGTACATAGAAACAGAGAAGGGCCTCATTAGCAATTTGCAACGAAAAACAAATCCATTTGGAAATAAGAGAAAGCCCCATAGGTAAATTTTAAGTAAGGGTGATAATCCCCACTAGGGTTAGAGAATAAACCCTATGACTGAATTTTACAGCCATAAGTTGAAGAATTATGAGAACAAAATAGTTAAATTTGAAATGAAAAACCCCACGTTACATAGAAAATAATGAATCATAAAAGGAGGCCCTAAAAGAAAATTTAAACCCCGCCCTTCTAAGGGACTATACAACACATTATAAGCCAACACCAACTGTTAAAGATAAAATCCTAGCTAAACAGTAGGGCGCCCTAAAAAGAAAGCCTATTATATACTATACAGTTACAAGGATCCTTGCGTTACACAAGGCCTATTTAAGAAACTAATGCTGCATAAGACGAATATACACCGTAAGTTACCTACAGCGTAACAACTGGTAACTTTACCGGGGCATCTAGGAAAGGCTTCAACCGATTGATGTTAACCACCACTGGATCACTTAACCCATTGGTGCGAGCAATACGATAATTCGTTACAGAAATCTTGTCCAACACACGATAAGGTTCTTCGTATTTAGGCCGTAACTTCTTACTCAAACCTGTAGGTACATTCTTGTTCTCAATATTAAGCATAACCAGGGTACCTGGCTTATACTCGACAGGTGTAGTTTTCAAGTCGTACCTTTCCTTGTTAACCAGTGCTGCCTCTTGCAAGGCTTCATGCGCCAGCTGCCAGGCTTCATTCATCCGGGCCAGTAACTGGCTACGTGCATCACTATAGCATCACTATAATTCTGGGTAGTGCCTTCCTCACCAGGAAGTTGAAAGAAATTATCCAGTGGGTAGCGGTAGTCTCTAACTGTCATCAGGAAATGAGGTGTTTCCTTCGTGGCACTGTGAATCGTTGCTTTATAGATGGACAACCCCCATGGTAGATAGTCGTCCCAATCGGACTGGAAACAATTCACATACTTGGCTACCAGGCTACGTATTGTCCGGTTGAAACGTTCTACTACGCCGTTCGTTTGAGGGTGATATGCGGTAGTTCTGAGTCGCTCAGAGCCACTAGCATCCACCAAAGCTCTTAGAAAGACCGACATGAAATTCGGCCCCTGGTCTGTCAAAACCCGTGCAGGGACGCCCCAACGGGCTACGAAGCCGTTAAAATACCAATACGCAGTAGTTTCCGCCCGTTCGTTGGGCATAGCAAAAGCCTCCGCGTATCGCGTGAGGTAGTCAACTATACACAATACGCATGTATTACGTCTGTTGGTTTCCTTCTGTGTAAAGTGCATCACATCCATGGCCACGACGTCTAACAGTCGGCGTACCACCACCGTATTCTGCATTGTGGCTTGATGTCAACGTGGCCCTTGATTAAACTTTGCACAGGGTTTGCACTGAGCGATAAAATCCTCTAGATATTGAGACATGCGAGGCCACCAATACTTTGTTTCTAGACTGGCCATTGCGTTTTGGTGGGCCCGATGACCACCCGTCGTAAAATCGGAGTGAACCTCCTGCAAGAGTTGCTCTCGCTGGACCTTAGGCACTACCACAGTAGGAAAGGGTAACCCTCTACGCTCGGCGTGTTTATTCAGGTGCCAACGATATAACACCCCATCTCTAATAAGAAATGTAGACCGTAATTTCTTCACCTCTTGTGCTTCTTGTCGATTAGTTGGCAACCTCTTCTGTTCCAGAAAATCCAACAAAATTGCAAATTCCTCTTCGTCGCGAAGTTCTCGTTTCCAAGTAAGCAGGGTAGGTGGCGCGGGAAGTGCCGCCGTCAAGGCGAACACTTCTGGTGGATACGTAGCCGCTGTTGCTTCATGTTCGCTATCTTCAGGCTCATCAATTGGATCCAATCTCGACAAGCAATCAGGACCCACATTCTCGCGCCCCGACCGATATTACACCGTAAAATCAAACTCTAACATACTAAGAGCAAACTTAGCAAGCTTGCCTTGGCCCAAAGCCTTGATATTATTCAGTAAATCCCTGACTGCTTGATGGTCAGTTCGGAGGATAAACTGCTTACATGACAAGTAATGCCTGAACTTCTGACAACCCCATAAGGCTGCAAACGCTTCCATCTCCGTCGCGGAGTAACCCTTCTCGCCCTGGGAAAGGGTTCTACTGGCATAGGCGACTGGCCGCTCACGTAGCACCCGTGGTCTATTAGGTTTATCCGCGCTACGTGGCACTGAAAATTGTTGCTCCAAAATAGCCCCAAACCCCTGCTTACTGGCATCAGATGACACATAAAAAGTTTTGTCAAAATCGGGAAAGGCTAATACTGGAGCTTGAGTCAAGTGCCGTTTCAGCTCCTCAAATGCATGTTGGCAAGCTTCAGACCAAGCAAACGGCACACCTGTCTTCAATAAGTCCGTTAGAGGCGCGGCCACTTTAGCATAATTAAGCACAAACCGTCGATAGTAACCGCACATTCCTAGAAAAGATCGAATACCCTTCACGTCCTTTGGTGGCTTAAGCTGAGACACAGCCTTAACCTTGTCCGGGTCCACGCTAATGCCGTTCCGGCCCACGTAGTGGCCCAGAAGGGGACTGATTCACGAGCGAATCAACATTTCTTGAGCTTGATGCGTAATCCGTTGTCGCGCAGACGAGTCAGGGTCGATCTGATCATCGCCAAATGGGCCTCTTGGTTAGCAGATGGAATTAAAACGTCGTCAATATACACAGGTAAATCCGTCAAAACCTTTTCCATGAGACGTTGGAATGTTGCGGGTGCGTTGCACAACCCGAACGGCATGACATTCATGTGGAAGAGGCCCATATGGGACACGAAGGCAGTTTTCTCCCTGTGTTCTGGATAGACCTCAACCTGCCAGTACCCAGCCGCTAGGCCAATAGTCGAGAATATCACTACCCCTTGGAGTTGATCCAAAATTTCGTCGATTTTGGGCAACGGATAATTGTCCTTCTTTGTGATTTTGTTTAGCCGGCGATAATCAATGACTAAACGTGTGGTCCCGTCTTTCTTGCCAACCAGAATACACGGGAAAGACCAAGGGCTAGTAGAAGGGGAGCAGACCCCTTCATCCAGCATTGCCCGTATATGCTTCTCAATTTCCGCTTTATCTTTGGGATTATACCGATAAGATCTACCTTTAACTGGTCCTTCTTTACCAGTGTCGATCACATGTTGGTCCACTTTGGTCCGTCCCGGGTTGCCCGGTCTGGCGACCACGTCGTAGAATTCGACCAATATATCCCTTAGTTTCGCTTTACCCTCTTCGTCAAGGAACATAGAATCAAAATCCACGTTCTCATCAATAAATTGTTGACGCTCCTCTAGTGATGGCATAGGCTGTGAAGTCATTTCGTCAGCGGAATAATGCATATCATTAAAGGCCTGGAGGCCTTTTTCGGTCAATGCTGGGGGTTCCTCGTAACCCCAGTTCTGGTCAGCCTCGGCAACACACACCGTGGGGTCTACCCACCTTGGAACTGGTATATTGTATTACCCACACTATTAACCATAGGCACCCTCTCACCTGGGTGATACGGCTTCAATTTCTCGACCTCCTCGAGGGCATGACGCAGGTCTTTCTCGTTCATACGGGTGGCTGGATGGGTCGCCCAACTAGCCAGTTGAGGGTGCACTAGCGCAAAGTTAACACCTAACTCGGCAGCATACCGAAACCCTTGTCGTTCCGTTACCGTTGTAACCGGTTCCGCTTGGCCGAGGGGTAACCCCTTTGGTAGTTGGGCCATTCTGTCCAAGGGATTATAGACCTTGATGTAATTTACTTGAGAAGATACTTCCAAGACCCCAGGCACTGGGTAAACTTCATAATCCTGCAGGACCTCCTCTGATGGTTCGAACACGACTGCCTGATTGATAGCTGGTTTTACAGCACCCCCAAGCCAACAACGAACCGGTACCATAACTTCCGATCTAGGAGGTAATTTGCACGTTTCCCGCATACAATAGTAGACCGTACAAGATACGGCTATACTGAAACGATTAGCCAACGCCTGCAGATCTCCTGGGGTCAGCAAGGGTACCTTCTTCTTGTCGCATAAAAGAAGGTGTTGATGGGGAAAAATCACCCTGTTATGGTCCGCCTGAAAGTCATAGCCAATGATGAAATCTTGTTGTAGGCTGTTAGTAACATTAAAGGTATATTCATACCAAACGCCATACAATTTGAAAGAAATCTTGGTTGTTCCCAATATGGCTAGGCTCCGGTCGTCGGCAGCCGTAGCTACCTCCGTAGCTTTTGTTTCGTCCAAATGTAGGCGTTTGTTACTGTTGAGTTGGTCAAAGAAATGTTTGGTCATCAGACAGATATTAGCACCCGTGTCTAGCAGGGCTAATGTCTTAATGCCTCTGACCTCCACAATCACGTACGGGCTTTTCTTCAAGGCGATATGAGTACACTGCGAGACAAAGAATGGTGCAGTCCCATTCAGTACAGATAGTACCGCTCTGTTTAGGTGCTTAGTCTGAGCTGTGGGTTGCCCACTAGCTTCCTCATTGTCGCTGGCTTCTACGTCTAAGTTAAACTTGACTCTTTGAGCTGGGCTAAGAGCGGCACGAAGCTGCTGTTCTAAGTCCCATATTCCGTATTTGTCCCCAATATCAGTAGAAGTCACTTCTTGCTGATGTGCGGTGGTCGTGCCACTTTCCAAAAGGTTTCCAGGCGTAGCGGCCGTTCCTGATGTTGTGATTGCCGCATCCTATTGTAGCACTGTAGCGTCGTCCGTATTAGCGGACGTATTTTCCTGCGCGCCGGGCGCCGGTTCCTCGTCTTCAGACGTGCTATCCAGCACTACGATCTCATTAGGGTCGTTTAGGGGGATTCCCCGTCTACCCTTGCGAGGTTGCGGTGGGTCCTCCGACCAGATAGGCTGGTCCGGTTCGCGGAGGGTTCCCTTCTGTTGTAATTCTAGGGTTCGTTCGTAATCTTTCTGTACAAACTCGGCCAATAATTGTTCAAAGCTCTGAGTAGACTGGCGTACCTGGTCCGTCACGGACATTACCTTAACAGCCAGCTGCTGAATCTGTTCGCCAATGGACTGGGCAACCACGTGAGCTTGTTGGACAGCTTGATTAACGGTTGCCCAACCTTGTCGGATGACTGCATACTCCGGGGTTTCCAAAGGGCGAATCTAATATGGGTAGGTACACCGGCTTGTACTGGTGTTTTCGGGTGCTTCGTCCCCTTTTCTACCTGTTCCCATTCACCCTGAGTGTCCTTGCGCAATTTCAGAGATGTTATCGGAGTAGCTCCAGACCTATGAACGTCAACTGGCGCTAACGTGAGGCCCGAGGTACCAGATTCATCATCCGATACGTCTGTCTCCGTTAGCTCTCTCCGGCTAGGGTTATTCGCTGCTGACCAAGGTTTCAAAGAACTCGACCGCTTGGGTGGAGTCGCCCCAGTAACCACGATACTGGGCGGTTTCTTCGCAGAGATGGGGGTATCCGGCACCACCTGGGTAGTGACGCCCAGTTCTGACGTTGGGGTTTCCCCAGTGCTTACTGCTGAAAGCCCAGTACCCGAGGATTGGTTTTCCCCAGGGCTTTTAGCTTGCTCCCCACTTACAGGGGCCTGGTTTTCCCCAGGGCTTTTGCGATGAGCCCCGGCTCCCGATTGATTCTCTGTCCGAGTTGGCGCCCATTGCTGTAAGGGTCGAATGACCTCGATGGGGTCCGTCTGTACCTCCTTCGAGGTGGATGTTTTCCGTTGCCTCCGCGTTAAGCCCGTACCAGGTTGCCTAGCACGAGTCTGCGCCGCCATGGCTGCGGAATTTTCCTACCACTTCATGGCCTTGTGCACTATAGACAGCATATTCCATTCAGTACCGGGTGCTCGTTTCCACCGCCAATTATAGGGGACGGGACGCTGGGAAGCTCCCCCATCGCCAAAAGGTTTCAATATTTATATGGCCGAAGGTTGCCTTCGCCATCATAGACGACATCGCCTCCGCCTGGGAAGCCTCCGTTGGCGAGAACCACTTCCTCCTCCGGGAACCATTCGGCCCGTCTACGTACTTGTTTGCAAGTTTTACACGGGCATTTCCATGGATTCACGTCCTGGTTCGTGTCTGTATTCAAATACAAACACGCCGGTTCTTGATTCGGTAGGGGAAGGGGGTCGCCTCCTTCAACCTCACTTTCTGAATCACTGCTCCATAGACCTCCGTGATTCCAGTAGGGCTCAGTATTGGGCTTGTTAGTAAAGTTAGAATTAGTAACAACAAAGGCTTGCACCGCACAGACCATTTCACCAGACGATTTTGTCGGTGCGGGACACGGGTCCAGGTCTACTGCCCGCGCCCCGCATTCTCGTTTCCCGGTTTCGGAAAACCTTCATACCGACGTGGGCCTACATAACCCCTGCTAATTGAGCGAGGTCTAACCGGTTGTTGTCGTTGATTCCCTTGATCCTGCTGGCCTTGCTGCCGTTGCGGCTCTTGCTGGTTACGCTGGTCATGATTCCTTTGCCCTTGGTTCCGTTGGTTCTGATCATAGCGACTCCGGGCAGGGGGGTCACCCTCCTGGCCTCTGTTCCGGTACTGTGCATGGGTATTTCCCCTTGCCTGGTGCTGACCCTGATCATTCTGATTCAGGTACTGCAAATAATCTGGGCACTGTTGTTGCCTATGGCCGACCAGACCGCAATACCAACACCTGCCCATGGTGGTGGTGGCCGTTCATCGTTACGTTGATAACCCTGGTTGCGATTCTGGTTCTGATTCTGACTCGGCTGTTGTGGCCGCTGCTGGTTCTGTTGGGGTCTCCCCTGCGTAGCATTAAAGCATTGAGCGCCCTGGCTTTGGGCACTAAAGACCGTAACAGCCTGTTCTTTGTCCAGTTCTACCTGCACTGACACCACAATATGTAGAGCCCGGGTTATCAGATCGTTCTCCCGCACGTGAGGCCAGAATTGGATGTCGGCCAATGGGGCCGCCATTCTAGATCGCAAGTCCGATTTCAGGCCTCTTTTGAACTGAGCCACCACCTTCTTTTCTCGATTAAAGCCAGGTTCGAATGGAAAAGCTTGCACCGCTAGCAAGCGCAGCGCTGCCATATAGTCGTGTGGCTTTTCCTGGGGCTCCTGCATCCGGCTGTAGAACTGCTCTGCGTACTGTTCCGTAGTAACGGGCAAGGGTTCGTACAGCTGCCGGATCCTAGTCACTAGGTCCTCCAAAGTGTCGGGTGGGCATGGAGTCATAGACTCTTTGACCTTATCGTCGAGTAGGGTCCACAGAATTCTATACTTCATCCCTGCGGGGACATCGTGAACCTTTACTGTAGTTTCAAAATTCGCTAACCAGCTAGTAAACTTGATGTTGCTCTGCGAACCTTGAAAAGGTTTAACCCCCTTAAAGCCCTTCAGATATTCGCCCAGGTGTTTAAAGCTCTCGTATGACGATGGTTCTCGCTGCTCTGACGGACGTGGTCGTTGCGACCGCTCTCGTCGAGAGGCAGGATAATCCCGGTCACGGGAGTAGTGTCTAGGACTAGGCGTTCTACGCACTGGTGAAGGAGATGGGTAACCCCGTGATGGAGTTCTGGACCGCCGCGTATCGTCTCGACGCGGACGGAGTTGCGCCAACGGCGATTCTCTCACCTGATCATCAGATGAATCCAAATCTACAAGTGGTGGAACCCTCTGCTGGCTCCCTCTGCGGCTACGGACTGGCTCCGGACTCGACTGCCGGGCTGGCTGAGACTGCCGCTTTTGAAACGGGGGAGCCCCGACATCTGGATCCATGCTTGGATTAGGCCACATACGTAGAAGCTCCATACAAACTCGAGGAAAATTCTGCTCGAGTGCCTCCCATGTTTCTTGTGGGATTTCCGCTATCCATGCTGTAAGCAAGCCTCTTATCACACTATATTCCTGTTCGGTCAGGCCTCTCACTCGGAAGAGGCCGACAGTGTCCGGCGCTTGGGACCGGTGCCGGACAGACCCAGTAGGTTGGTCTCGTAGCGGGACCACCCACGCATCCATTGGCCCGCGCACCTTCGGTGTCCTATCCTGTTCTGGTTCCGGATCACCACCGTCCGGACGTTGACTAATACTAGCCCGTTTCGGGCGCTTTGACCGTGTGAGGTCGATATGAGCTGTAGAGCGGAAACGTGAGCCTGAAACCGCTGGTTCACTAGAGCCTGCTAACCCCGGTTGTCGCGAATTTCCGGTCCCCTCTTGCCGTCGTGGCTTAGAGCGGGTAAACGGAGGAAATGGCCTCGTTCCTAGTTGTCTGCGTATGATAGAGCTATCCGACCCCAATCTTGGTCGCTGCCGGAATAAGTTCAATTCCAATTGGTTAATAAAAGCTCGTAAATCCGAGACATCAGACATACCTGGCACTGGTTCTGCTAGCGGTTCCCTATCGGTCTCTCTGTTCCGGAGAGTAGAATCAATCCGGGCTAGCTTAAGGCGCAGGAATTCCAATTGATCTCGGACACTCGCTTGCTCGTCCCATTCTTCTTCAATGGACTCACCCTGGTCCGTAGGTGATAGAAATTCATCGGTCTTTTGCGAGGCCTCATCTTCTCGCTGCTCATCCTGACCCCGGTCCATAAATTCTTCCTGTAGTTCTTCCCTCTTCGAGGCTTTATTTTTGGCCGAATCCGATCGCAGGAACGGTCTACTAAGCGCAGCGCCCGTAGAGGCCGGACCAGCTGATGCCTGGCTGGACGATGATTGGATAGAGAAATTCTTGCTCAAGGCCGGTTGGGGGAACAGCCGCCCAAAACCATCTGGGTTCAAGGGCCGGTTGTCCATCACATCACTTGAAGTGGCCGTATCAGCCGGTTTGGTAGAGGCCTTAGTCGTTTTTGCAGGTGAATGTTGCACAGACACTTATGTAAAATCCTAGGAAAAGTCACACAAAACGTACGATCGAAAAAGAAAGCTCAGGTTAAAACGAAATACTTAAAAAGACAACTTAACTAAATACGTACACGACACAAGAAAAATACAAAGAGATCAAATTCGAGAGGCAAAAGAACACTAGTTAATACTACTAGACAAGCAGAGAAAGACAAATATACAAGAATTAAAAATTGACCAAAACTAGGGAAAAGGCAAGAAAAAGGTCAAAGACTGGCAGCCTAATGTAAAGTTGGAAGGGTATGGACAACCAAACTTTACGGGTGGAAACTGTGCGCGTATGGAAACGACGAATCTGGAGGAGACTTATGTTCCAGTCGACCTGGGCAGAATCTCGCCAAGAATAATTAGACCTAACGAACTACTAATAAAGCTTTCTAAGGGGACGAATAAATGTTTAACTAACAGTCACAGAAGAAACTTTGAATAAATTACATACACACTCAGTGAATAATTAAACTACCTAAGTCTAGAAAAGACTCAACACCCTACCTACCTAAGAATATACAGTACTAATAAAACCTAAGCTAAAGACACCCTAACGGCTCAGTAACTGAGACAGCATTTAATAAAGGCTAAGGGAACAAAGGAAGCGACTCCCGACATATTACAGGACAGCATAGAAAATTTTGACAGGGAAGCATTCATAGGGAAAGTACAAAATAGGAAAGTTCCGACAATAATAAAGTTTATGGACAAATTAGAACAAATCAGGACAGAAGTATTCACATTCACAAATATACACCAAACTATTCACTACAAATTTCAACCCCCCAAATATTAAACCGACAAATAATATCTCACAAATAAATCCCTAAGCCGTCGCGGCTGACAACAAAATACCACTATGCATTCAAACAATTTTCCTAAAATAAAGTACAATATTAATTATAAATTAAAACAAAACGAAAATATAACCCACTAATAAATTTTGATCGGACTCTTAAGGTCGCCTTGGAGTCTAGAAAGTAAAAGAAAATAAAGCAACTCACTAGTACCCGGCCGTGAAATCCAAATCGTAAAGAAAAAAGCACACAGCAAATAAAGGGCAGGGAGAGTAAAAGTACACGACCGCACACTGAGGCTGAAAAAGACAAGATTGAGCGAAGACAAAACGCAGACTGAAAGGACTAGTTTAGACATGTGTTGGTGAAACGGGATTGGTTGATTTTTGAGACCCTCTTGCAGACCCTACTATGCGCTTCCAGAAAACAAGACAAGCAGCGCCACCTAGCAGCTAAGTGGGCTGAATAAAACATGACGCATAGAAAACAACCAATTTCCAACCAATTTCAACACAAATTCACACAAAACACTTTTCTCACTAAAATTATCATTCTCACTAAAATTTCACATTAAAACAAATTGACTAAAAATACATATTCAACTCATAAAAGGGACAGACGCAACGTCTCCCTATTACACAGCTATACAATATTATCATAACATTAAATATCTGAAAATTGAAAAAATTAATATTGTAAACAATCTTAGGTTTTAATCCCTGTATGCATTTTCTCTAATTTTCTTCTTACCTTCTCTTTTTTTCCTTTTCATTTTCTTAACTTATTAGTTATTATTAAATTATCAACTTAAATATTTGGTGAGAATGCGTTTGTGCACACTTTCAATCAATCGTTCAAAAACTTCAAAAATTGAAAAATTAAATATTTAATTTTCAGGCGGCGGACAAACAGGATCCATGAGGTTTTGTCACCAATCAAATATTGGTTCCAAGAGGTGTCAGGAACATTGAACACGAGTATGAGATTAATTTTCACAGTTTTTGTTAGTTTCAGTACAAAAGCAGTTTACAACTTTAGCCAGCAGTATTCTGAATTGAAAAACGAATTTCAGACGCGAGTTGGGCATCCCGGAAAGCACCTAGAATAAAATCATTTAACAAAATCGATAGCCAAATCGTTTTTTGTTGAGCTTGAATTTAAAATTTGTTTAAAATTTTAAGTTTTTCATTATTAAAACAAACTTCTTTCAACCAGCAACCGCCTGATTTGCTAAGCCAAACACGTATGTGAATTTTATGAGCATAGTTAGTTGTACTCAATTGAGCTTTATCCCCAACGAGGTAAGGAGGGATAGCGTTCAATTGATCCTACCCAGGTTTCGGCCACTGAACGCTATAAATGTCAAAAGCAAGATACTGGTTATTTGATTTATTTACTGTGTTTCTTGAATTTGAAGAATTCCATTCAATGATTCAACGCAATTTGACATTAGTTGTATTACAATTTCATTTTATGAAGTAAAATTAAAAAGACGACAGGTTTGAGGACGAACTTTGACGTTGATTCAACTATTACTTCACCTATTAAACAAATAACTGTCAAAAAATAAAACGTAGAATTGTTTGAGTCATTTTTAAAGAGCACCCAAAACTTTTGGATCATGTGTTGCTAACTTCACAGTCGTTCTGAACGCTGGTGCAAATCTTCACCCGGGGGTAGTTTTGCTCCGTTAAAAATATTCCTTGGGGAAGATTTGCACCGATGCAAAACTTCCGTGGGGAAGATTTGCACCGGTGCAAAACTTCCGGGGGGAAGATTTGCACCGGTGCAAAAACTTCCGTGGGGAAGATTTGCACCGGTGCAAAACTTCCGGGGGGAAGATTTGCACCGGTGCAAAACTTCCGGGGGGAAGATTTGCACCGTGACATCGGGACCTCTCCGAAACTTTCGGAGGGGAATCCCACCCTTCACTAATTACATGCTTTCATATAAATGTGTGCCTGCTCGCTGATTCGCTAATTAGCTTAGGCTTACGGTAGTCATTTTATTAGTAATTTTTAATTAATTATAACTTTAATTAGGTTAGCGTAACTAATAAAGTAATTCAACAACTTTGTAGCATGTTTTCTGCTCCTTCTAATATAAAAATCGTTGCACAAAACAAACATTCGTAGGAATGTAGTGTGTACCAATTCTTATATCATTAGAAAGAACAGAAAAATACAAAGTTGTCTAAATAATTTTTATAAGGTTATTGCATTTGTTTTTAATTACATAAAATCTATTTAAGTTATGATTCCTAATTAATTAAAATAAATAATAAAATGCCTACTGTAAGTCTAAGCTACAATTAGCGAAATCAGCGAGCAGACACAATTATATGAATGCATGTAATTAGTGTAGGGTGAGGCCCATACGTGTGCTTGGGGGGGGGGGTTTGGGGGGGGTTTCACATTTCTAAGGTGCTGTACGTGGTAGCGGCTTGTGGTGGAGACGTTGGGAGAACGAAGACAAATCACTTTCATTTGTGTTGAGACGAGGTTCTTGTCTGGACTGGCTGCTAAAGCCTCTTATTAAACCTTTACATTAATTTATGAAACGCGTAATTCTTCATGTGAATAAATATATCTTGTTTGTTCTAATTAGTTTGAGTTGTAGGTCAGCCGCTCTGAGGTCAAGTCTTGCCTCCTTTATCCACCGTGAAGATTTTTAACCAGTCCAACTATAAGTAAGTGTGGGCTCGACCGCGCTTCAAAGATGGGCACAGGAGAATCGAGCATGTCTGTCGCCAGTTTTTGCTGAAAAGTGTAAATTGCTTTTCTGTGGGAAATTCACTCGACATAGTATTTTAGTTCGACTAATCGGTACGGAAAAGCACAGATGGTCCGTAAACGACACAGGATCCATATTTTGCAGAGTATCACTGCGCTAACAGGAATTTAAAACAGCTCAATCGGGATTGCACCGTTTTCTAACCATGTTGAAATATCAGCGACCAGTCTTGTCGAACACTGCATTATGTATCTGTTTGTAATTCTTAAATTTTGGTAATTGCTGTGAAATACATTTGTTTGAATAGAGGATTCTGACAGTAGTTTAGTCTCTATGCATGAGTGTTTCTGCCGTTTCAGAAAAACCTCGTAGCTCAAAGTCAAAACCTCACAGCCCCAGTTAGCGCACACCACACCGCAGGCTTGCCAGCCATTGGCCGTTGGCCGAGAATTTCTGGGCCAATTGGCTTGGTCGTTGGCCGGCCAATTGGCCATTGGCTATTTGTTGTCCGTTGGCCGTTTGGCCTGTCGTTGGCCTAGCTTAGACCTATTGATTTTCACATCTACACTTGCAAAGAACTGGTTTTGTGTGGTCTTTCTACGGTTTACGTTATGTTAAGAGTTTGCAAGTAAAAATAATATTCGGAAGTTTATACGGCATAGTAGCAAAGTAAGACTTCGAAGGCCGACTTGACCCATTTCTTTACATTATCACTCCAACGGATGCCCACGTCAGCATACGTGCAGCGACGAATATTATTCTATAGCACCGAAAAACGTATTGAAAGCTTCAGGCTTATAGCCTCACGTTTGTGTGGTGTGGTGCGGTGTGGTGCGCGCTAACTGTGAGGTTTTGACTTTGAGCTACGAGGTTTTTCTGAAACCGCAGAAACACTCTTGCGTAGGGACTAAACTATTGTCACAATCGTCTATTCAAACAAATGTATATCACAGCAATTACCAAGAGTTAAGAAATACAAAACAGATACATAATGCACTTTTCGACAAGACTGGCCGCCGATGTTTCAACATGGTTAGAAAACGGTGCAATACCCGATTGAGCTGTTTTAAATTCTTGATAATGCACTGATACTCTACAAAATGTGAATCCTGTGTCGTTCACTGACCGTCTGTGCTTTTCCGTACCGATTAGTCGAACTAAAATACTATGTCGAGTGAATTTCCCACAGAAAAGCAATTTACACTTTTCAGCAAAAACTGGCGACAGACATGCTCGATTCTCCTGTGCCCATCTTTGAAGCGCGGTCGAGCCCACACTTACTTATAGTTGGACTGGTTAAAAATCTTCACGGTGGATAAAGGAGGCAAGACTTGACCTCAGAGCGGCTGACCTACAACTCAAACTAATTAGAACAAACAAGATATATTTATTCACATGAAGAATTACGCGTTTCATAAATTAATGTAAAGGTTTAATAAGAGGCTTTAGCAGCCAGTCCAGACAAGAACCTCGTCTCAACACAAATGAAAGTGATTTGTCTTCGTTCTCCCAACGTCTCCACCACAAGTCGCTACCACGTACAGCACCTTAGAAATGTTTTCCAGCAGATCTCGGAAATTTCGCGCAATCCGTTTCGTAATATATCCCAGGCTTCATGCACGTATAACGTCGTTTGTTGGGCCGTCACAGTTACAGTTGAATGTGTATTTCCATACAATGGCAGGCAGGACATGATCAGTTATAAACTTTTCCACAAATTTTAATCATTTACCAGATGCTGTATAGTCACAGTAAATAGCCCGGCGTGCACCAAATGGGCCACGAAATAAAACATTGCCACCAATAATATTGTTGGCAATATATTCTTTCAGGGTCTCTCTTGACTGATTTGAGAGCACAGATCCCAGTCCTTTCAAAGTTGGCGGCCCATGTCAAGATAAAAGTCACTTTTTGATGCGTTCTGATCTACCACTTGATTTTCTTGAAGCTTTTATTTTCATGGGGGTTCTTGGGGTTCTGGGGGTTCTTGGGGTTCTGGGGGTTCTTAATTTTTTGTAGAGATTTGATCTATAACTATGTTTAGTTTCATTTTTTGATGGGGGTTCTGGGGGTTCTTGGGGGTTCTTAACTTTTCGAAGAGATTTGATCCGTGACTACATATACTTAAGCCGATTTCACACGATGGGGATTTTCGTGGGGATTCCCCAGGGGATTTCCCCATGGGGATCCCCATGGGGACCCCATCTGTCCCCACGAGGACGCCCCATGGGGATTTCTATGGGGATTTTCGTGGGGATCCCCATGAAAATCCCCATGGGGACGGATTGCTCGGCGAGCAATTTTCTATGGGGATCCCCATGAAACAACCAATCAGAGAGCAGCAAAAATCAGCTGACATTGTTGCCAAGGCAGTTTTAAACGTACTTTGACTAAATCCGGAATAATATTGTGTGCGGCGATAAGGAAAATGGGTGCAGTACATCAATGCCCCAAGGTTTGATAATTTGTTAAAAACAAAGATAAGCAAAACTACTAAAATATATAACTCATTATCAAAAATGAAAACCAAAAAGAAGGAAAATCGTTGTCAAAACTATCTGCTGCACTAAACGACTAAACTTAAGATTAAATTATTATAAATATGTTTTACGTTAGTTATCGCGAGTTAAATCCAGTGATATAAAATGTTAATAAATTTTGATTGTGATATTTTGAATTGAAATTACATTATACTCTTCAAATCGTGAAGAATCAGTAATTCCATTCGTTCGTATTCGTAATAACAATGCACAGGCAACACGTTATCCATAGTAAGAATCCCCTGGGGACTGTCCCCATCGTGTGAACAGAATCCCCATGAAAACGCCCCATGGGGATCCCCTGGGGATTTTTGGGAAAACTTTCGAATGTTGTGTCCCCGGGGGATTCCCCAGGGGAATCCCCATAAAAATCCCCATCGTGTGAAATCGGCTTTAGTTTCAAATTTTTGATGGGGGTTCTTGGGGTTCTGGGGGTTCTGAAATTTTTTTCAGGAGATTTGATCCTCTACTGCCTAGTTTTAAGTGTTTGCTGGAAGTTCTGAGGGTTCTGGAGTCCGGGTGTACCGAAAGGTGTGCGCGTTGTCTGGGCTGGAACTAAGGACGAACTTGTTGTTCTTGTCGTCAGCTTTCGATTGATACCCATATTGTGTATATTGGCTGTTTCATACACAGAATTTTCAGTCTAAGTTTATGAGAAAAGCCAGGAGGACCCCCCCCCCAGTACACCCCGGTTATATGCTACAAATTTGATGGCTGAGATACATACATATATACATATTATAAACATATGTCTGCTGAAGTACCTGCTGAAGGAAAGGATCCGCAACGTAGTCACGTACAAATCAAAGTCCTGGATGCAAACGCATGAAAAAATTTGAGAACCTCCTTTTTTTCTGATGGGGGTTCTGGGGGTTCTAACTTTTATCTTGACATGGGCCAAGTTGGCAGCTCACAAAAGTTTCTGCCAAACGTCCCGTGGATTATGCTATCCGATTTCCTGTGATAAATTGCAGGTAAGGACTGGCTTTCCGGGAAGCATTTCCCAGCTTCGGCCATCCTAAAATATGACAAAAAGCTCAGTCAGTTACAAGAATAGGCCCCCCAAATTGCCCCTTCTGGGTCTTCTGCTTCCCTCCTCCCGCACTTTTTGGATGCCCAAATTTCAGCCAAAAATACAAAGGCAAATTTTCAAAAATTACGTATATTTAGCCTAAATCCAGGCATTTTTCAATGCAGAATATGCCAAAAATACCAATTTCTGGGTAATTTTTACAGAAATATATATTCCTCCCCGAAACATTCTACCTCCACCCCATGGAAAATCCCTAAAAATACCCTGCTTACGTAGGGGCGTATCCAGGATTTGGAAAAGGGGGTTTTGCACTTTGCACGTTTTGTAATGGAATATTGATAAAATTTAACCCAAAAGGAGGGGGTTTCAACCCCCAAAACCCCTCCCCTGGATACGCCCATGCGTATATATACGTACCTATATATATATATACGTATATAATTAGGGGGGTGGTCCAGGGGGTCCGGCCTCACCCTTTTTCGGAAGATTTTTTATATTTCAGGCTATTTTCGGCCCAAATTCATGCCATTTTTGTCAAACAATTAGGTCCGGACCCCTCCTTTACAAAATCCTGGATATATCATAGGGGTCGCGGTAGCGACCCCTATAATAACAAGGTTCACAAAAAAAAATCACCCCGAAAATTCACAAAAAAATCACCCACCTAGACGGCTAACAACAAGCCGCAGCCGGAAAATTTTTTGCATGGTAATAGCCACAAGTCCCAACCCCAACATATGTAAGTTTGGTTGCCGAGGCTCAACTTCTCCGACTAGGGTGCCCAAAATAGTCGACCCACCCAAAATCAGACCCTCGGACAACTCCGGACCAAAATTCAAATTTTTGCTGGTACTCACTATGGACTTTGCGCAGCTACCCCATATTATGCATGTGACATGTCCTAACTCTAAGCTATCCAACCATATATTGGATTCCCTGCCATGTCCTCTGGGTTCGCTACCGGTGGGTGATTTTTTTGTGAACAAGTTCACAAAAGAAAAATCACTATCAACTTTTTGTAAAATGCCTCTGGGGCATATCCAGGATTTTGAAAAGGAGGGGTCCGGACCTAATTGTTTGACAAAAATGGCCGAATTTGGGCCAAAAATAGCCTGAAATATAAAAAATCTTCCGAAAAAGGGTGGGGCCGGACCCCCCTAATTATATACGTATATATATAGGTACGTATATATACGCATGGGCGTATCCAGGGGAGGGGTTTTGGGGGTTGAAACCCCCTCCTTTTGGGTTAAATTTTATCAATATTCCATTACAAAACGTGCAAAGTTTTGTCAAAACCCCCTTTTCCAAATCCTGGATACGCCCCTACGTAAGCAGGGTATTTTTAGGGATTTTCCATGGGGTGGAGGTAGAATGTTTCGGGGAGGAATATATATTTCTGTAAAAATTACCCAGAAATTGGTATTTTTGGCATATTCTGCATTGAAAAATGCCTGGATTTAGGCTAAATATACGTAATTTTTGAAAATTTGCCTTTGTATTTTTGGCTGAAATTTGGGCATCCAAAAAGTGCGGGAGGAGGGAAGCAGAAGACCCAGAAGGGGCAATTTGGGGGGCCTATTCTTGTAACTGACTGAGCTTTTTGTCATATTTTAGGATGGCCGAAGCTGGGAAATGCTTCCCGGAAAGCCAGTCCTTACCTGCAATTTATCACAGGAAATCGGATAGCATAATCCACGGGACGTTTGGCAGAAACTTTTGTGAGCTGCCAACTTTGAAAGGACTGGGATCTGTGCTATCAAATCAGTCAAGAGAGACCCTGAAAGAATATATTGCCAACAATATTATTGGTGGCAATGTTTTATTTCGTGGCCCATTTGGTGCACGCCGGGCTATTTACTGTGACTATACAGCATCTGGTAAATGATTAAAATTTGTGGAAAAGTTTATAACTGATCATGTCCTGCCTGCCATTGTATGGAAATACACATTCAACTGTAACTGTGACGGCCCAACAAACGACGTTATACGTGCATGAAGCCTGGGATATATTACGAAACGGATTGCATGCAAGTGAAAATGATGTCATCGTTTTCACTGAGAGTGGAACCACGTCTGCTATAAACCTGCTGGAAAACGGTTTATATATTAAACGGCCGGCTTATATATTGTATATTGCCGGCTATATTGTCTGCTGGAAAACGGAATGGAACTTATGGAATGAATGTGTTTGACTGCCATTGTCTCTGTATCTTTAATCAGTAATGAATTTGAACAATCTATCCGAGTAATAAGCGGCTTCCAAAATAACTTTAAAAGGCTAAATATGTGATGAATAGTTTCGGTTTCTTATGGAGTTTCGGTTTCTTATGGAGTTTCGGTTTCTTATGAAGTTTCGATCTTGGATTCTGCTGGAAAACGGAATGGACCTTATGGAATGAATGTGTTTGACTGTCATTGTCTCTGTATCTTTAATTAGTGCCATAGTTAAGACATGAATTAATTGGGAAAATTAACAGTAATGAAGCTTCAAGCTCAGGTTGGGTTGTTTCGAGCTGGCAGTTAACTTTTACTAATCATGCTGTTGCGGGACAGCTAGGTAGAGGCCCGTTGGGTGCCGCTCCCCAGGCGGATTGGCAGGTGTAGAACGACTGTCAATGATTAGTGCAGAGCACGGTCCACTCATTAATTTAAGTTAATTAAAGGGATTCTGCTATTACGGCCAAAACAACCCAACACGGTCAGAAAGAAGGTCAGTGTTCGCTCACTGCACGTTGAAATGCAATCAAAGTTTATTCTATCTGAATAAATTAAGACCTGTTCTTGCGATTTATAAAAGGAAAATAACCTATTCTGTGGTTCGTTTTAATTTTACAAGCCATTTTCAAACTTCACATGGAGATTGCAAAGTTACCTTCAAGTTTCGACCCTATCAATGGTTTTCGCTTAATTACTCGTTAATTAACATAGTTAATTAGTATAATTTTTATATCATTAAAACCAGCAAGCTTTGCCCTTTTAGAATATCCAAAAATATTTACCCTTTCTGTGGTTCGTTTTCATTCTACAAGTTGATTTACAAGCCACATAATGGAGTTTAAGCCGGCCTCCAGATTTGGTTGGTCACGGTGTTTCTAGTTAAAGTTACATGTTAATTAACATCAATAATTAGGTTAAAACTTTTATAAATCAAGTCAGCAGTTCTTCCTCTTCAAAATAAGCACAAGATAATTGGTGCTTCTGTGGTTCGAGTTTATTTTACAAGCCGTTTTGTAAGCCACACACTGAAGTTCAAGTAGGCCTCCAGACTTGGATGGTCCTAGTGGTTTTAATTAAAAGTTTCACATTAATTAACATCAATAATGAGGTTACAATTTTTATAAATAAACTCAAACTCAAATTCGTCTATTTAATTTTGCTGCACCTATCTGTTTTAGTATCATTAGTTGAAATTTCCCAAAATTGTTCACCTTTTAAGGAAAAGCAAGAGAATCCGATTTTGCTGAAAAGCCAAAGAATCAACGAAAACCTAGACCGAAACACTGTCTTTAGATTACTTTTCAGCGAACTCTGAAAATATACAACTTTTCATGAAAATCGTAAAAATCTTTGGTTGGCTCCCCTTAAATTGCTGTTTTACCCATGTGGTTAATCCCGTTAAAGCTTAAACTATAAAATTTTACTGCAGATTGGTCAATAATTCGTTGAAGTGGATCCATGCTAAATTTCAGCAAAATCGGTTAGAAAATGCAGGTTACACAGGGATTCGCCCGGATCACCCTAGTACAGGATGACGCTAGATTGAAGGTGTAATAAATGTCTGTTAATGAAATTAGTAAATATCTTCTTTTGCTGTTTTATTTTATTTAAAGTTTTCCAAACGTAAAGAAGTTTTTTAAAATCTCAAATGGTGAAAAGTTGGCCATTACGTAAGCAAAAATTATATTATTTTAACTCTTTTTACATATGTATATCTAGAGTTAACTTTAACTCTACCAGTTTTAACTCTTTTAACTCTTTTCGCGAATGCACAGAGTTAATTTTAACTCTGCCAGTTTTAACTCTTTTAACTCTTTGATTTTTAACCCTGCAGAGTTAAAAGAGTTAAAAACGGACAGAGTTAAATTTAACCCTGCACATTCATGAAAAGGGTTAAAAGAGTTAATTTTAACTCTACTCTACTCTACTCTACTCTACCCATTCGCGAAAAGGCCCTGAAGTGAGTTAATTTTAACTCTCCCAATTTTAACTCGTTTAACTCTGCTCGTTTTAACCCTGCTTGAGTTAAAAGAGTTAAAACATGCAGGGTTAAATTTAACTCGCTGAGTGCGCGAACAGGGGTTAAAATATTTAACGTTAACTCGTTTAACTCTACTCGTTTAACTCGCGCGCGAAAAGGCCCTTAGTTATTAGGCTTGTGGACATGATCTGCACGATAACGGCTGACCCCCCCCCACAAATTAGACCCACCACTTCAAAGAAATTCGCACGCTATGCTTGTGTGCTGAAGCTCGCAACAGACGCACATTGAACCAACTGAGTAGTTGTGTTTTCGAGCTTTAAAACGTAGTCATAGCGTGCGAATTTCTTTGAAGTGATGGGTCTAATTTGTGGGGGGGTCAGCCGTTATCGTGCAGATCATGTCCACAAGCCTAATGACGAAGAGCTTGACACTTGTCACACTCTTGGTTATTATGTACTCTTGGTTATATTGATAGCCTAATTGTGTTTTGTTCTTGCCGATCTTGTGCTTATGAAGGTTTCAACAGAAGGAAGTAATTTGCGGAGCTCCAGGAGAAGTGACAAATTCTTGGCAGAACGTCAAGTAACTGCAATGTGTAATACAATCTTATTGATACTGGATGGCCAAAAAAGACTTATTTTGCCTCTATCGGTGCCATCGTCAGCCTCAGTAGTAAAGAGCCAGCAAATGGACTCACATTGGGCGGGGGAGGAGGGGGAGGTGGCGCTGCGGCGCTAGGGGGTGGAGGAGGAGGCGGCGGCGCTGTGGTGCTGCGGCGCTAGGGGGTGAAGGAGGAGGCGGCGCTGTGGTGCTAGGGGGTGGAGGAGGGAGAGGTGCTGCGGCGCTGGAGGCGGCGCTGTGGCCGACCGGAACCACGGTCGACCCAAGCTTAAATTTAAAAGTTACCCAAATTCTTCGGAAAAACTTTATATAAGGGGTTTTCGGGGTCGTAGAATTCGAAAATGAAATTAGTTTTTCTCTGCTGCTTATGCTCCGTGATCTATGTGACCCTTGCCCGGAACCATGGCCGTCCCAAGCTTAAAATTAAATATTGTCCAAATTCTCTGGAAAAACTTTCTATAGGGGGTTTTCAGGGTCGTAGATTTCGAAAATGATATTAGTTTTCCTATCCTAGCTAAGCTCAGTGCCCTAAATGACCCATGACCGGAACCATAGCTGACCCAAGCTTAAAATTAAATATTGTCCAAATTCTTCGGGAAAACTTTGTATAAGGGGTTTTCAGGGTCGTAGAATTCGAAAATGATATTAGTTTTCCTATCCTACGTAAGCTCCGTGCCCTAAGTGACCCTCGACCGGAACTATGATTACTGTAACGATAAAGGTAAGCCAAGGCGAACTGGCGGAAAAAATTTATTTCAAGTAATATACAGCAGGGCTTACGAGTGACTACATATTTACATACAAGGTATAAATACAGTTACGGTAGTTCAATGACTACAATCATAATGATTCCACGGTGCTATAAACCATTCGGGTACTTTCCATCGTTTACAAGGGTGGTTTCCCAACCATTCTGTAAATTCAACAGTTCGGCCATCAGAGTCCATGGGTTCCAGTACAAGCACAACATCAAATCGGGCTGCATCCATAGATTCGAATATTTTCTGGCCTTGTTATTCAAGTTTCCTTAGACGGGAGTAAATCTTCCAAGTAACGCCCTCTGCAATGGTTGATCTGGCTCCGGCAAGATCATCACCAGGTCGTACTGTCCAGATTTCCGCAATGCTTCCCGAAATAAAACTGCGGCATTGGGTCCATGTCGATTAAGAGCCGATATAATGTCCAAATTTCTGTCGTGGTCAGGGGTCCGATGCCTGAGATCAGCATCCACATTGGGAGAAAATAGTCCCACTTCCAGTAGATAATCCAATACGGGCTCTGCCTTCATATCGTTGCAAAATAAGACTAAATTATCTTTAACAATGTCCATAATAATACCTAAAACAAGCAAAATAAATGATAAGTGTAAGTGACAAGTGTAAAGTTATGTACCAAAGAGCTTCAAATCTACCAAATCTAAGCTTCAGAAAAAAGCGACACACACACACACACAGAACGAACGACGCAAAACTGCTTGGCACCCTGCTGACTTTGCACCTGCCCATTTTTAAATTTAACGCTTGGGATCCCTGCTGTGTGACCTCAAAACTGTTTGTTAATTTAACAATCAAGCGTGTGTGCAAGTTTAAGAGAAGCCAAACACTATACAATGGAAGGAGAAGCTAACGTTCGGGTAATATTTTTATCGCTGATTAGGACACAACAGAATGTAGGAAGTCAACATTCGGTTATATCTGTAATCAACTTTAATGTAGCTTGTAAACTCTAATTCTATTCTATTTCATTTTAGAGCTACTGCGGCATATGTGGGATGACATTCGGTCGGAAAGATGCAATGTTGCGGCACCTGGACACCAAGCATATTAAACAGGTATTAGCACAGAAACCATTTGCTTGACTGAAAAGATGAGTGCCTCTTTCGTTTTGCTTTTATTGTCATGTTCTTATTTCAGATCAGAGTTCAGTGCAGCTATTGCTCCCAGACGTTCCCGCGAACCGATAACTACCAGCGCCATTTTCGGGAGCAACATGAGCAATTAAGGAAGTTCATCTGTGAAGAATGTAATCGTGCCTTTGCAAGAAAGGAAGATCTGGCTGCACATCACAAGCGGATTCATATCGATGGCGGCAAACCCCGAAGACCAAAACGTAGAATAGGAGAACCAGAAGATATGCATTGCCTCGACTGCTCCCGGACTTTTTCACGGCCAGACTCATACCATCGCCATCTCAGGGAGCGACATGGGGAACCAATGCCGGTTGCCTGTGTAAAATGTGGTCGCGTGTTTGCGAGGCAAGATCTTTTGGTCTCTCACTACAAGCGTGTTCATTCAGATGGAGGTCGAATGAAGAAACGCAAGTTGGAGGCCGACTGGAGACAAGCCAACAACGCTACAAAGAGAAGACAAACCAACAACGCATCAAACAGAAGACAAACCAACAACGGCTCAAACACCAGACAGCGAACCAACATTAACACCATGAAACCCGGACACTGACAATTGTTGTATTATTGTGTATGCTATGTATGCTATGTTTTATCTGAAATAAAGCCATCCGCCTTAATGGCCTCAGGCGGAACCTCCGAAGAGGTTAGATGACTCCATTCAGTCAAGGTGAATAGCCAGCGAGGTTTGTCATTCCATCAATCAGTCTTAGTCCGACTCGACTCCGTCCGCAGTATCTCCTGACAGAGGCACGTAGAACAAGTAGAGTTCAATTGCAGTCTTCCTATGAAGAATGTGGGCCACAGTCTGTTTCGGGAAATGTTCCACATCCGTAAGTGCAATGGGGACCAAAGTTCCAGTACCATTGTTGACAATCATAGAGACTTTACGTTTGCCTCTCAAGAGATTGCTAATCCGAGTGACCCACGTCTTGCTGTCCATGGGCACACGGTCGTCAATTTGTATCCATTTCAAGCCAAAGTTTGGCTCGTTATGTTCGTATGGTTCAATCATGTTTGTTGCAGGTGGGTTGAGCTGTTTTGATGCTTAGATGTTGTTTAGCGGCTCCTTTTATTAATTTCGTATGTATTTACAGCGTAATCATAGTCGTGATTACGCAATCATGATTGCGCATGATTGAGCAATGCTCCATGATAATAATGCTCCATGATAATAATAAAAGGACGGGAGGTATTCAGTATGTAGGTATGTCAAGAATGGAACCCAGACGATTTCTACTTATTACTTTGGTTCTGACGATTACAATCACCAGCATCAGCATATTCACTTTGAACTTAACCCTTCCAGTGCCAAGAAACGATACCTTCTATCCAATCACTATTCGTTTGCTCCCAGATAGGAAAACTGAGCTAGTTCAGAATAATCTGAAGGAGACACTCAGCGAGAAGCAGTTGCACAAAATGCAGCAATTTATGCACAAGTGTTTTAACCAAAACTGTAAAATCAGCGAAAATCCCAGCCTTCTTTGCCCATTTAAGGCGGAGCAGTACAGTATGCAACTCTGTATGGCGGATGACAAACAAATAATGTTTGCTAAAATTGGGAAGATGTACATTACAAGAGAAGACTTGCTCAGAATATATGAATTATGAAAGTTAATAAAAGGGATTGATGACCGAAGTTAATAAAAGGAACTAGTAAACTGATTATTTTTATGATGCCAGCAAGACAATTAAGGTTTTGCACCTACTGCGGCAAGGATTACGTAAACTTGAAATCACTTGACAACCACATTGCTCTTCAACATGGCAACTACTTGCAAATCATGCAGCCTACCTTCCCGGACCTGAAGGAGAAGCGAAGACACATGCGAGATGGACATCCTCGTTTATGCTGCGGCCAAGTCTTCAACACGATGAGAGATTTGCGGTGGCACAAGGACCAATTCCACAAAAGCGAAGGAAGGAAGAGACGACAGACAAGTACGGAAGGTTACGTGAAGACGAAAACCAGACGCGGAGATGATTTGCTGCTATTCACCAACCTGAATCATCCCTTTTCCAACTACTACAAGGCCAACTTTATCATATATGGAGTGCCCTTTAGGAGTGTCATGCAATTCTACGTGGCAGAAAAGGCAAGATGGCTTGGAGAGTACGACAAGTTCAATCGAATTGTACAAGCTTGGACGCCTGAGGAAGCTATTCATATTGGTACAACTCTGTCAACAGAAAACGACGAAGACTGGGCGAGGATGCGTGCTTCGGTGGTGGAGATGGCGGTCAGAGAAAAAGTGCGGCAAAATGCGGACATTGAACACCTATTGCTGGATACTGATGATGGGATAATTGCGGCTGCAACTGGGTCGGTTGACAATTATTGGGGCATTGGTCTGGACGCAGATGATCGCCTTGCCATAAACCCAAAGAAATGGCGTGGCGAAAACATTCTTGGGAAGATACTGATGAAGATTAGAGAAGAAGCTAGAACCTGATAACTGATGAACTCGTATGCTGTATTGTAGTGTATAACTGTATTGTATTGTAGTATAACTGTATTGTATTGTAGTATAACTGTATTGTATTGTAACTGTACTTTATGAATGTTGTAAACAATAAAAAACGACGTTTCCGCCAATCATCAAGCGTGATGAAAATGACACTTATACCTACTCCTTTTTTGATGCTACAGCATCCCTTTACCTGCATAGTTGCAGCGCCAACTAAAGCTGGAAAGACTACGTTCGTTTCAAAGCTATTACAGCATGCGGATCAGATGATCCGACCCAACCCAGATCCGATCATGTGGTGTTACACCGAATGGCTAGAAGCCTACGAAAACCTACCCTATGGTACCTTTCAAAAGGGACTACCCAAGTTAGAAGAACTGAAGCGTAACAAGCACATGAATACTCTCATCGTTCTGGATGATCTCATGTCGGAAGTAACAAAGGATTCTAAACTGGTGGAATTGTTTACGCGAGGGTGCCATCATTGGTCCTGCAGCGTAATACATATCACTCAAGATATATTCTTTGCAAGGAGGACAAGCAGGATAAACGCACAGTATATTGTGCTAATGAAGAATCCTGCGGACAAACTAACCCCTCTGAATCTCGCCAAGCAAATGTACCCTGGTCAAGTGGACGGCTTCATGCAAGCCTTCAATCATGCCACAAGTAAACCTCATGGATACCTTCTGATTGATCTGGATCAAGCAACACCAGAAGAATTTCGACTGCTAACAAACATATTTCCAGATGAACTGAATGGAGTGTATACACTCAAGAAGACATAAATACAATACAGGTAACAACCATAATGAAGGCATAAAAACTAGCCCCGATTCATGTATCATCAGCGATATGGCTCAACGATTTGAAAAGAACGCAGACTATTTGAGTGTTCTGTGCAAGTGTAACCCAAAACAACGTCACTCCACTTGGGTGGAGGGACTGGTGAGGCCCAAACTTTTGTAGGGGTAATTCTTTACCCCAAATTTTTTTAAATTTTAAAATTAGCTGGCATTAAATTTTCAGGTTTAATTGGGAATGGGATTAATCGGCAGGTAGGGGTTAGCCGTACTGCCAACTGTAGTATATACGTAAATACACATGTTTGTCAGACCTCATCCTCAAATTGATTCGTTTTGTACTTAAAATACGTAGGGCGGCTGAGTATTTTTTGAGTTTTTTTCCGGGAGGGGCTTCCCGGGGGCCTGGGCCCGGGGCGGGGGGATAAAGTTCCGTAGGGATTTGTTTGCTCCATCCGCAAATAGGCTGGCTTGGCTGGGTGCGAAGTCTAAAAACCCCCTATTGAATCAAACCAAAACTCATTCAAATCCGATTTTGTATTTGTTGTATTCAGGGTCAATGGCGTCAGCGTCCAGTCACGAATCTGGTGTTAAGCCACCGAATGTGGCCGAAGAAGGGAAAGCCTTAATTGACGATGTGCGTGAGAGCCTGAAACGTAAAGATAATTCCTATTCTTTGGTCAACAATCGTAAAGGGAATTCAGGTGCATGGGAACACTTTGGTTTAATAAAGTGTGGCGCCTCTGGCCGGATCCTGAAGACATTATGTGCTTGTCTATGCTGCCACGAATTACTGGTATACCGAAATTCCAGCCTTCGCAGTGTTGGAACAAATTCGCTTATGCGACATCTGGATTCTTGTTCAAAACGTAAGACTTTTAGCTTACGTTATGCAAATTAGAAAATACACGAATCCAAATTAGGAAGCATCTAGATTTCTTCTTTCTGAAACATGTTTTGGGCATTAGTGATTACGTGTTGCGGTCAATGTTTAAACAATGTTTTTCAATGGTTTATGTTTATTAAATTGGCAGCGAAAGTGTTTTCAGGGTTAGTTTTTCTGGACTGTTTTAATGTGGCGGTATACATCATACTTTAGCCAACACCGACAGAGAAGTAGAAATTTAGCAATGCTTGTTTCTAACAAACTTTTGTGCTTCTTTGGTTTGACGAAGATGTACGTATGCATTTAAAAATGTTTTTTATGTTTCGGAAAAATCATTTTTTTGAAATTCGTATTCGGTATTCGTTTTATTTTATTTTTAGGTACGAAGAAATCCGGGTCAGTAAGTTTGCAACCAACTCTTCTGCAGACAATGGCTCAAAAGATCAAATTGTCAGCATCTGAAAAGTCGGAAATGAAAAAAATGCGAAGTTGATTTTGTTGTCGATGGAGGTCATTCCTTTCGATCTGTCGAAAATCCTGGGTTGATTTCCTTATGTCAGGTATTTATGCGTAAATTTACGTACGCTTAATGCTTTTAATTTTGATTTGTCTAAACGTGCTATTTTAAGTATATATGCATTTAGAATAAATGGGAGTTATCGGATTAGGAGTTGAAGGCCTTTCCACTTTAACGGTCCTCACAGCAGGCACGATTAAAAGCCTAAGCGCTAGTACGGTATTTTTGAACTCTGAGCTCACTTCTCTTCAGGCGCGACTGTATATGTTCTCTTATTTATTTTAGAATATGGTTAATTTGGGAGCAGTCCACGGAAAGTTCAGTGTGAAGGACCATCTTTATGGCAGAAAAACTGTAAAAGAAGAAATGCGTAATCAAGCCAACGATCTAAGATCGACTCTCAAATCTAAGCTGGCTGAAGCTTCTTCTCGCAAGCAAGCTGGTAAGTAATATATTAAGTTTTGAAGCAATGTTTGAATTTTTAATTACTTTAATAAAATATTGAAATATTATTGAAAACTGAACGCTGAAATTGTATTTTTGGCGTTATTTTTTGATAGCTGTCCTATCTGGGTCTAGTATTGGTCATAAAGAAATAATGTTATTTACAATTCATTATTTCTTTATGATTAATGCCTTGTATCCTTCGTGGATCCACCTGCTGGCCCGCGTTTACCTCATTTTCTTGGGTCTAGTATTGGGTAAGTAACCAGACACTGGGTTGGATGAGTGCTTATAATTCCATTTAGCTTTGAAGATTGATATGACTACTGACGATCTCATGAAAAGAGCCTATTTGGATGTTCATTGCTACTGGGTGGAAGAATTTAAGCTTCATAATTCTGTCCTAGCAGTGCGACATTTCGGGCTTGAAAGTCATACAGGGGACAATATTCTCAATGCGGTGGAGGAGATTATTAGAGACTTTGATCTTTGTCTTGATGACTTGCCTTCGACAACGGACCATGGTTCAAACATAATCAGTGCTTTGAAGTCTCACGTTCGACTAGATTGCTTTGATCATCGCTTACATACCACGCTAACTACTGCCTGGCAGGAGACCAAATCCAAATGCCCTGAAGCTGAGGTCTATGAAAATGCAGTCAGCGAGCTTTGTCGTGTAGCCAAGTCAACCTATGGTATTCAGGAACAGCTGCCGCGGACTTTGAAGCACGGAGGCAACACGAGGCCATGGACGTCCATGATGGAAAGAGCCAGGAGCATCCAAAGTAGCTATAATGATTTGAGAAGAATATTTAGAGAACGAGGTCAAATCAAGAAAGTGATGATGATCGATACCGACTTGAATGATCAGCTCTTGGATTTACTATGCAGTTTGCGCAGCGTGTTCCTGCAGCTGGAAAGATCAGACAAACCTTCCCTCCAATACGTGGCAACTGGCTACTGCATTATTTCAAGTGCTTGCCAGCCTAAATCTGGTGATCTCCCAGCTATTAGAATGCTAAAGAAGGAGCTGCTGAAAGCTGTGGATACTAAATACTATTCATCTATAGTCAGATTTCACTGGCTCGCTTGCTATCTCAATCCCACATACAAGACTCTGGCATTTTTACCAGAAACTACATCTGCGGAAAAGACCTTCAAAAATGATCTTCTGCAAGATTTGCCTTCTTGGACAGAGGAAGCACTCTTGGATATCGCAGGCAACGAGCTCAGAGAAGAAGGTATGCCAGTTACAGTGATTTATGTAGAAATTTCGTACCCAGTTTAATTCCACTTCCTTCCTGACAGGTGAAAGGTAAAGTGACCCCCGGAGAGAACTCCAACCTACAGAAGGTTACAGGTGACGAGTGATTATCTCCGGATTATCAGGCCGAAGCATGGAGTGACAACTCAAATGCTGACTACACCTGTGGAAAGGAGCCATCCCTTCATCTGTCATTACACCAGAACTCAGACCTCCTGCTCCTTCCCCACCGCAGTGGTGTTGTTGAGAATAGATAGCTGGGTTGGCTAGAGCTCACGGCTAACCGTCATAGAATTTAGCCTCTTGCTCAAGGGGACTTGAGAAAGCTTTGGGGTTGGTGGGATTCGTACCACCGACTATCGGATCAGTGTCGGGCACCCTAGAACACTCGGCTTCTCGTTGAGTCGACATTATAGGTCTGTTGAGGACCGTCTATTTACTTGTTTGTTAGTTTTGGAATTGAAGTTGATATTCCTAAAATCGCATGAAATATTCATTTAAATTTGTATGTTTGTGTATTTTAGTCACTCCACCATCGCCTGAGATTGGGAATTTGGTCCAGTCTGTTGATAGCAGTTCTCCTGGAAATCCCTTCGATGCTCTAAGATCTGCTAGATCTGCAGTCAGTCAGAACAATCGGGAAGGAGACAATTTTTTATTCAGGATCCGACAGGTATATTTCAGGGAAGTTAATTATAAAGAATGAAGAAGAAGAGAAGAAACAATTGGAGGATCAGGGTGACAAGTCATTTCTGACTTTTAAGATATGATGTCGGAGTACGCCATGGCGTTTTCTGTCTCAGTCAAAAAATATCAACTCGAATTCGGACTACATCGGTTGAGACATACATTCAAGAGCAAATTCGGTGGTACATGACTGTCTTCTTTTTTCTGGTTTGTTCTCTTGTTGGGATTCCCCTCAGGGATCAAATTTCAAGGGTGAATTATAGTCAATGGCAAGAATATTAGGATTTGACGTTCTTTATTCGCTAATCTCTTGATCAAGTGGACTTGGAATAGATTGTAGCTACAGTTTTTCCAATCAGAATCAGTGCATTAGTATGTACACAACTTTGTTACTGAGTGTTAGTCAGCTACTGAGGGAGCAGTTGCAAGTGCACGGTCTGAGCCAAATATCGTGACCAATTATGCATACTTGTTGACATTGCGAACTGTTCCTATTTTTCATTCGAATGTTGTGGCTTAATTGTTAGCTTTTCTTGCAGGAGATACGGACGTATCAAGAGCAAGATGAACCTCTTGGTGATGTAGAAGACCCATTACCGTTTTGGGCCTTAAATCAGAACACCATACCCCTGCTTTCCAGACTGGCTTGCTCCGTCTTTGCTATTCAGGCTTCATCTTCTGCCTCAGAAAGAGATTTCAGTCATTTGAGTTTAACCCTTCAGGATCGCCGGGCCAAGCTGTCCCCTGAGACAATCGAAGACGTCGAATTCCTATATTCGGCGAAAAAGTTAAAACTTGAGTCGTAGAAGCTGTCATTAAAATTGTGGTGAAATTAGTGTGATCTAAAATTGAAACTGGTGCCATTGTGCAATTGTATTTGTGAGAGTAAAATGTGAGTCTTTGTTCACTGAATAGATTTAGTAATTGTGATGTTATTTAGTTAAGATTAGTTCAGTTGTGTATGTTAGGTATGAAAATAGAAACCAGATTTTAGTTGGACATACGTGGACAAATTTTTACCACGTGGACATGTGGACATGTGCGGGCGGACGTGGACAAGACCTGCGTGGACAAACGTGGACGTGGACACTGAAATTGTTGTCCACTTCCAACTCTGCGTTACTAGAAAGGCTAGAAAAAATAATTAAATAGAATTAATATATAAGTCCGATCCGATCTGATAGTCCAGGGTTCCAATCCCCTTGAGCAATCGACTAAGCACATATCCGTGTATTTGGGGATGGACACCTGGATTTGCAAGAAAACTTATATTTCGAGCAGGGAGTTCATGTGTTTCTAAACCGGGTTCGAGCTTGCTGAAGTTGCCACCCCTGACCTGCCAATCTTAAATCTCGGCCGGGTACGTAGGCCAGATTCAATGCCCGGATGCAACTCTACGGCATGATAAACCTCATCAAATCCACCATCACTAATACAGAGGTTTTGAAATAAAGAAAAGGTTACCTACTTTTCATGTTGCTTCACAATGTCTTTCAGGAACAACATCTGGTTATAAAAAGCAAAGACTTTATGGCGCTGAGGGGAGGCTTGGCCGGATTTTCTTGCCAGTTGGTACTTCAGCTCTTTGGAAAGCTTTGACGCAGCGATGAAGCTCTTTGGAAAACTTTTGACGCAGCGATCTAATACTATTCTTTGTACTTGTTTTAGGTTTCTGGCGACGGGCGACTCTGAGCAGACGACCTCCTTCTCTTATCAGGTTGGTAAATCAACCGTGTCTCAGATCCTGCGATCAACCCTTGCATCCATTATATATACTATGTAATAAGAGTATACTGAGTCCCGTCTATTTGAAGTTTCCTTCAACAAGAGTGGGCGAATCTTGGCAAAGTATTTGGATGCAGTGAAACTTTCCCAATGCGGTTGGAAGTATCGACGGAAACTATTGGGTTATGAGACCACCGAAGACGGCTGGTTCCGACTTTTACAACTATAAGCATACACACAATATTGTTTTATTAGCTGTGGCGGATGCTAACTATAAATTCTTGGCCGTGGATATTGGGTCGCCGGGTCGGCCGGGTCGGGTAGCATAGGTTTACCCTGGATTCAGCTTCGGCAAATTTGCCTAAGCCCCGAGCCCTTCCCAGGACAAATGCCCAGCTTCCTTTTGTTTTACTTGGAGGTGAAGCCTTCCCTATTGAAAACTTATCTCAAGAGACCTTATTCGGGAAAATCTTTGGATGACAAACGAAGAATTTTCAACTATCGACACAGTCGTGCAAGACGCGTTGTTGAAAATGCCTTTGGTATTTTGGAATCCAGGCTGTAGTTAAGGCTTCCTGCTGTCTTCACAATTTTCTGAAAACTGCTGATGCTGCTAATCCCGGGGAGTACTTGTACTGCGGTCCAGGAACTGTGGATTTCGAAGCGGCCAATGGGGATCTTATACTCGGCCAGTGGCGAAATGAAGTGGGTTCGACAAGTTGTTTGCGTTCAATCACTAGAGCGGGATCTAACATGTACGCCAGAAATGTCATGGCGATTCGGGACTCATTTGCTGACTACTTTTCCACAGAAGGTAGACTACCATGGCAGCTTGAACACATTAATCGGGGCCGATTACTTTGAAACATTTAAAACATTATGATGTGGATGTTATTACCCGTGCTGAATAAACTTCATAGCAATGTCTGCAGTCATGGCTAAAATAAGTATTGTTAAGCTAATTTATAATTACTTACCTGTTGCGTTGATAATTGACGCAACTTCGTCCCAGCCATTATTTCGCTTATAGTATTGTCTGTATCCCACATATCCCACAAAAAAGGATGTTCTCTTACCAAAGAAGTAAAGCTTTCGCACTTGTCAGTATCCAAAGCAAGAAAAAACTTCAGAAATGAGAACAGCAAACTACCAAGCAACTCACAAATTTGGGGTTATAGAGAAATGCCTACTGATGCATAGCTGTATTCTGATTGGCTATGCTTGTGCCAAAAGTTAAATTGTGTGAACTATTTTTGGATAATATTCTTTATTTTCATTCGAAATTACCTGAAATGCAGTGTTATCTTTATGAACGGTAAATATAAAATTGTACTCTCGTGTAGGAACCTCGGTTCCTTAGCTAAATGGTTCCGCCATTAGAATTGGGCGCAAATTCAGTCTTCTCAAATCTTTCGTACGGAGCGGCGGCTCTTCCATCTATCTTTCTGCATTCAACGTGGAGTTCCTTCCTTAAGTTTTGGGTTGGGGATCTCAGTCCCTCCTAATTTGGGCGACCCTCTTCTCTTTTGGGTTAAGGTAAATGTATTTTTGTGTATTCAATTATGAAAATGTTTATGTTTTTGTGAACTGTAGAAGTTAATTTTGCTACTTTTGTCAAATTTATAACTTTGTTTAAAAACCCAGTAAACTCACGGTACCGAAATTGGACTGCCGGCGCCCGCTGTCGTTGTTTAGGGAAATAGCGAGTTTAGGGACAAGATTCGACATGCGCACACTCACGAACTTAGCAACTCTTCTTTTAATTTAAATTCATTCGTTCTCCGAGACAAACAAAATATTCTTTACAATTGAATTCAACTCGGCGTTGTGCTTTTGGTTGTGTTTGTGCTTGTGCTTGTGCAAGTTTTCAACAATGCGAACCGGTTGTGCTTGTGCTTGTGCTTGTGCCTGTGCCTCTGCTTGTGTTTGTGCTTGTGCCTGTGCTTGTGCCTGTGCTTGTGCTTGTGCCCTAGTGTGAACCGGGCCTTAGACTTAAATCACCATGAGACCCTAGGCCAATAAAGTACTCTAATTTAGGTTAAATAATAAACACATACGTTGAAATAATGGTAGCTGTCCTACCAAAAGTACTGACAAGTTCGAGGCTTGGGGCATGGAAAAATAGAACTCAAATTGATAATCAGTCAAAAGCGAACCCAAGGTCATCATAAGCTAACCGACCGTTTAGTTAGAACTCAAGCCAAAGGTCTTAGTAAATTTAATCTTAAAATTAATTCATATACCATGCAGGATGTTGCAAAGTGTCCTTCAGCTTAGACCGCCAAAGTATTAGTCATTGGGTTAGTTCAGATTTACATTCAATAGCTCAAATTTTTCCAGAGTATTCTAACTATTGACGCTAAGCCCTAAAATTATTTCGCAGACTTGGTAAGCAAGGATCGGAGTGCTCGTAAACTATATCATGTAAATTAAACACTACATTTATATCAATCCACGTAGCAATTAACTCTTAGAACCTACGATAATCTGCAGAAATAACATCAAACCAGATATTAATCAACTATATAAGCTCAACATACCAAGAAAGGCGCAAGAAATAATAAAAGGCGTAATATGGAAGTAAAGCATTACGGTTAAATAATGCAAACAAAAATAAAACATAGTGACAAACTCAAACTTGAATCACCTAAGTGATTAGTCGTTACCACTTTTTCATAACTAACACTTCAACCGTCACTGACAGCGGTACCCAGGAATGTTTATTCCCAAGTAACTTTAGATCCAGCACAGTCTCTAACAATACCTATCTTAAACTAGAAGAATGACAATACGCAGCTACCCAAAAGCCCATCAGTAGAAAACTTAAGGGGGGTCGTTTTGGTCAAAAATCGATAGTCACGGATTTCGCTCATTTTCACACATAATATGCCCCCATATGTTCTCAAAAATAACTTAGAATATTAGCGTTCGAAATCAAACTGTGACAGAGTTATTCAGGTTCGAAGCCGGAAAACTTGAAAATTCCGGTGATAAGCCCTGCAAGGTCAGGTGGAGACTAAACGCGACCGAAAACAGGGTTAACCGATACACCAAATTAAAGCCTTTACTAAGGTAATATTTAAGTGCAGACGTAGCTCAAGGCCAGCTATCCAGGAGTTCATAATGCATGCGTGAGTGCTGCACTGACCTAACCTGGCAGGACTGCCCAGTATAACTTTGACTCGTTTTATCAACAACAACATTTAGACAACATTTTAAAGTTTGGTGATTTTTTACCACATAATGAGTGGGAAATTATCAAAAGAATGCGAAAATTATGAAAAATGGCCATTTTTAGCAAAATTTGCTGTATTTGTGGCAAGGTTTTTGAGCTTACTGTAGATGATAGAAACATGCGAGTACTTTCATAAGACGTGGTTTTATACGTGGAGTGCAGCTATCTATTGGCCGTTTCTGTAGGTTTTGCTAATCGTTCAGGACAAGCAGAGTACCGTAGGTCCTGTTTTTCATGGTCCAAAATAGCCGATTTTCCAAAATTCTGACTTTAAAAATTAGCCAAAAATCCAATACTGGACAGAATCGCTTCAGAAGAGATAGCTACACTCTACAATATGTCCTTAATGGTTCTGAAAAGGTTTCAGAGTTCTGACTCTTTACAGCAAAAATTTTTCTGCTACAAACTTTTTAACCTAACTTTTTCATTTTCCTATGATTAACACATGTCGAGGTCACCTTTGAGGGCCTGTACACAACGATAGAAGCAATATTTTGCAAAGCGCTCTTGTCTTGTTTCGCGGACCCATGGGGACTACAAAATATGAGAAAATGAGCAAAACGGAGATGGTCGAAAAATCGGCAAAAAAGTGACCCCCCTCAACACAGCCACTTAGCTTAACAGCATGGTACGTTTCGTACAAGTCTAAACAAAACTAACAAAGCTCAAACTTTAAACTTTTTATTTGCTTATTTTATTTTATTTTATTTACTTTATTTCAAAATTTTAGGGGTGGGTAGGTCGCCCAAAGCACATGTATCCAATCCAATCCTGATTGGCAGTCAAAGGTTAGTCCTTTGAGAAAACGACTAAACAGTATTTAGCAACTTCCGATACACTTGTATATTTGTACATTTTCAAAGCACTCTTACCATTTCCTATAAATCTCAAAATCTTTTGCCCGAATCTCGAAATATTTTGGAAAGTCTCGAAAATTATTTGCGTCGAAAGATTCACACGAAATATCGAAAATGTTCTCGTTATTATTCAAGCAAGACCTAAATCCAGCATAACCTTCTAAGCGGCAAGGTGAGAAATCCGAAATTTTATGGTAGTATCCAAAAATTTATGGTAGCCAACCAGACTACTAAAGAATGGAAGCTATTAAGGGTGACCTATTTTCGGTTCATTTTTCTACTTTCTCCGATCTCACTGATTTTTACATTCTTACATACAGCCCGTTTCCACGAGAATTAAATATTTCGGTAGTAAGTCCTCCGATTGTGGAGTAATTTCAGCTCAGAATTGAGTTTTCATGTGTTAAAATTGGCAGTGAACAATTCATCATTTGTTTCGCACCACAAAATCTCCCGTGCATGGTTTGTGAATCTAGACAGAATATCTTAATATCAAAATACTGCTACATTGTAAAAGAGCAGAACCCTGAGAAAAATTTAATTTTGGCGTTTAAATTTTTTAATTGTTTTGATAATAATAATAGTTTAATAAATTTTGATGTCTTACATTAAACTTTTAATCCTAAGGTTCCGCAGGTTAGCATTTTAGCAGCATTTTGATATGTAAACTGTCCAGATTCATAAACGTTAGTCGGAAGATTTTTTGACGCACGCGAAAAATGACAACATTTCTCACTGCCTATGTTAAAGACATGATATCTTTATGTAGCAGTGGATAACCCTGTATAAGTACAGTTCTGTATCGGCGTGGTCTACGTAGCAGTTAAACAATATATGTAGTACCGTTGTAACTGATCTTCTACCCGTATAAGTTCAGGTAACAAGTTCCACCTACTGTACGTGGGCGCGACAAAAATGTTGAATTCGTCCTACTGTGCTTAGAGGAAGGCAAATTCTTCCTGCTCAATGTAGGGCAATAAAGTCTTCCCACTGTGTGTAGGGCGTGTTCTTCCTGCTACACGTAGGCAAGTTCCTCCTACTATTACACTAAATTTGCTGCAATTACATCATTTAGCTTAGAAAAGATTTTAGAAAAGTCGTGGAGTGAAAACTTAAGTTTTGGAGAAATTTGCTTCATTCCGCCATAACTTGTACAGTGAGTATTTTACACGGGCGCAATTATAATCATTCGAATCCTCTTCTCTTGAGAGTATTCTTCGACTCCTTGCGATTTAAGAGATAACACCGAAAACTGATTTTCGAGGTCCAAAACTGGCCATTTTTCGAACAATCAAATATTTCAAATCAACAATTTCAACAGCGCTTATCAAGTAGTATCAGCGATCAAGTATTGATCAGATTTGTAGTCCTAAAGCACATGTTATGCTAGACGGAGATCTCTTTGCGGCATCTGTGCCTATGCACAGCAACGCAAATGTGAAATTTTGAAAATCGCAACCAGATTGTTTTGAACACGGATTTCTCTCAACTCATGCAGCCAATTAGAAAACAGCTTTAGAAACACATTTTTGGGGACAGTTACCGAGGGCTAATTTTGATGGTTTCGCGGTTTGCCTTTCCGTTCGAGAGAAATAAGAATCCAAACTTGAAAATTCTGACAAACATCAGTCAAAATGTGCATTTTTCTCAAAATCTTCCGTTTACTTGATACTGCTTATCTTAGGTATACTCTACCTAGCTGTAGCAAGCGCATTCCAAGCTTTGGAATGATATAAAAATTATGGTTGAATTCCAAGAATTGAACAATTTACAGTCTTTCAAAATTTGCTGCAAATACCCAAACTTTAAACCAGCACCGTAAACCCCGCCTACGTACAGCCAACGCCTAAAACCGTCACAAAAAGCTTTCATTTCGATCAAGCAGAACTAAAATATCTCAAAATCTGAAATTAGTATTATCCTCTGAATATTATTTCTGATGTTTCTCAAATTGTAAAATTTGTCATAACGAACGTGAGTATGAATACTAAAGATCTTCAATTAGGTACCTGATTCGGTTAGGTTATTGGTTATTGATCAAATTCGCGGAACTGCACCTGGCAGTAATTGAACTAACAAAGGCCGTCAAACTATTATTCACAACAATTCGCTCGAATACCGTTCTGCGTTTCCTACCACTTTAGAAAAACCTCGCACATCGACGACCTCACACACGGTTCTAACAATTCCCAAATTTTAAAAGTCCTCTTTAATACCGACAAAATGGGCATCACGCTAAAGCTGTTGAGGAGCTGAACAACTTTTGTAATAGAACAGCGAATTCTTGAAAATGCACTCAATTTCCGGAATTCGCGAAAACGGGAATTTCCGGATTTTAAAACGTTTATCCAATACTCCACAAAATGTATACCAGTTGAAAGCTCTTCATGTGCTGAACAACTTTTGTAATAGAATCAATATCTGAAATTGCTCCAAATTCCCGAAATCCACGAAAGCATGATTTAACAATAGCTAGAGTGCTTTCTTAAATTCCGCGAGATTTCTTTTTGGTTTGAAGATGCATTTCTGTTCTAATGCAACAGTTGCTCAGCTCATCAAGAGCTTTCAAATGAAACCCATATTGCCGGGTATTGGAGAAATTTTTAAATCTGGTTTTCGTGAATTCCCGGAATTGAGTGCATTTTCAAGAGTAGAACGATCTCCTGAAAATGCGAGATCGTTCTATTACATCAACTGTTCAGCTTATCAAGAGCTTTCAAATAATATCCATGTTGTCGGTATTGGTGAGGAGTTTAAAATTTAGAAATTTTGGATTCCCAAAATATAAACATTGTTAGGGGTTTACTCCAAGGGCTAATCTGCCATAAATGGTCACATCTTGTACGCACATTTTAGGTCGTAGTATGGTTTCTGTTGATCAAAACACAAATTAATCATTGCGTGAAATAGTTCCATCACAAAGCTCATGTATTTAGCACAAGTTTGTGCTAGAGAGATTTGGAATTTTTGTGGTTTTTAAAATGCATTTAAAGTGCATTTGTAAAACAACCAGATGTCCTACTTGATTAAAATGAAATACATTTTTAATTTTTTCTTAAGAACAATGTTTATTAATCCAACATTTTGCTTTCTAGGCAACCGTGTTTACCTCTTATGGTTCATTTGTTACTTCAAACTTTCGACTTTCCTATTACTGTTTACATAATATCTAGTTTCAGCTGTAGTTCATGTTGTATTCCAAATCCAAACCCTTTTAAGCGAAGCCTGAAGTATTTCCGCCATCGAACAACAGTAAGTAGCAGCGTTTACAACCAGGTGCTCAAATGTTTCGACAAACGGATGTTTGCTTGGCAATCGCTACAATGTTTTAATCTCCGGAGTCAAAATAACATTGAATCTGCAATTCTGCTCTTTATTCAATTGGTTTTCAGTTATTAGTTGTTGTTGTTGAGGATGATGTTTTGATCGCCTTAAGGTTCTCAAGACAGTATAGGAAAACACGACACAGTGATGCAGCAAATGGACAAGATTTAAATTTACGGAAACCGATTAGCAGGAATATTACGAAAGCCATGAGTGGAAAATTGAAATTGCGAGTAGTAAAGGGACTGAAAGTGGGTCACTTTTTGGAGACTTGCAAATTGAACCACCCATAGCCAATCAGCTTATTTCTGGCTCAAAATCAACCAATTATTTCATATATAGGCGGGGATTGTTTCAGGCTTTCTGCGGATATAAACAAAATTGGTTCACGTGATGTAACGAACTTGCTTAACTAAAAAACAATTGTAGTGATTCACTTTGCATGGTGGCTCACATTCAGTCCCTTTACTCTTCATGTGTTTTGTAATAGGTGTTTAAATAAACACTGTTTAAAATATTGATGAAATGAAACAGAACCTAAAATCATTTTACTAGGTCATGCAAATTTCAGTTGGTCTCGTGATAGCTTTTCGTACATATTTGTGTACAGAAATCATTATCAAAACATGCTTAAACAATGGATTTAGTGAATTTACCGAATAAAAGGCCAAATGGTAATACTCGTACATAAATCTAGCAAATTGCGTGTGGGGTAATCTATTACGTCTTTCAAGTTGCTTCGAGTAAACACCAAAAGACCAACTGAGATGGATTCTCTTTTCTTGTAGTTTTTCAGCAGCGTCGCCGCAAAAAACGATTAGGTTGAAGTGATCCCTTCGAATTTTCTCTGACTAGGTATTCCACAAACAAATAGAAATAGGTTTGAGTTTGCAGTGCGCTGTCATTTGCAATCTTGCCATAAGTCTGAACTTTAAATGATTTGATAGACGCATAGGGCATCATTAGATAGAATGCAGAAGCTATAGACACCTTGGTGCAGTTCCTGGTTCTCAGGCCTCCGATTTTATCCCAAACAGAAACCGTTCCTTTTATAAGTATGCCTAATCGTCTTCAGACCAATGTCGGGGTGATCACACCCTCGGATTTCCTGCAGCTGGAAGCCGATCGGGGAAACCTGCAAAAACCGCAACGATTGCGGAAAGATGCGATGTGGTATGGGAGTACTGGACCCGTCAATAAAGTGTGGCATTGCCATCAGCACCCAGTAGCTCCAATAGCTGTTTCTATTAACACCGGTATAGGAAAGGAAAGCCATCATTGGATTTGCTACCTCACCTTTCCCCATGTTCGTTGTGTGTCGAATGTTGCAGATGGCCATATCAAGAGGTTGTAGATAATTTTTTTACTCTTTTCCATTCCACCATAAGCGTCAAATGTGGACATCTAAAGACGAGGCTATCCGTAAGCAAATATACAACGGTTGATTCAATCAATGGCAGTCCGCTACATTAGCATGTCGCTTCTATTGGAGCAACTGATATAACTGATGTAACAACGTACATTTACCAAGCAACAGCATCGGCCATGTGACCGATTCGCCATATACAAAATAACGGATGTCCTATTCTTACATAACTTTCGCTTAGAATTGTCTATCAAAGTCAAGCCATCCAAGATCGTCGTTCAATCTGGTATAAGACATGATGCTCGATCTCTGTAATGCCGTATGGTTGGGCCAGGACAAAGATTAATGAGCCTAGACTGCGCAGATGAAAATGCTTTTCTGATTGAATCTATTGCCGAAATGGACTTGGTAGTAGACAGGATGGATTTCTGTGCTTCCGGCTCTGGCCTTCTGATTAATTCTTTGAAAAGATTAAAGCAGCTTGTTGGGCTGACCAAGCTTTAAACTACTTAGTAGCAGAGTGAGCTTTGGGGGCTGAGGAAAGGTTTTCCTTCTCCTCCCATGGTAGGACCTAACTCGGCAGAGGGGGTTGCACCCCTCACAGCTAACCGATGTTTTCCAACATTTGGGGCAACATTTGGGTACGAATCAGGAAAAGTCAGGTTCTGGCCCTGAGATTCGCCTCGTCACATGTCTGCTTAGTAGTCGCACCCTATACGATTTTTACACTGGGTAGGTTTTACATTTCTACTAAGCAATGACAACATTGCTCAGTGCGTTAAGTTGGGCAGAACACCAGTTTTAACGCTAGCTGTCTACTTTTACAGAATGAGGCATGATGGAGCTATAAGTTAATCAGCGAGAATACAAGGGTTGACTGATCAAACAACAGATTAAAACAACAACAGGAATTGCAGATTTTAGCCATAGAAGTCATCATGTGCAATCACCAATTCATGTAATTGTACTTTAAGGTATATATATATTGAGAATTTTCTGAGATTCCAACAGTTCCCATTGAAAAATTTGTATAAGTAACTACAGTTCACATGTTGCTTTTCTAACCGTGGAATAAACCAAATCGTTGGTATCGGTGTAGATTTAAGTCTAAAGGCATCACTTCAATATAAAACAAACTAAACTTTCAAACGTGTTGGTTTGGTGCTGTTTTTCTTATGCTAATATTCTAATTCTAATATTCTAATGACCTGTCTCTAAGCTATGCTATTAAAAGATGTATATTTTATCATTTACCAATTATTTCTCAATTTTAATAATATTGTAATATTATTAAAGTTGCATGTCAATAGGCATGGGATGTGGAAAAAGTTTCTGAGAGTCTATTGTGATAAATGTACTTATTGTAATTCACAATGATTTTTATTAACAAATTATTGTCTATGTTAGTAATAGTAATACACTGACATTCACGTACTCCAGTTCACGTATACCAATACACCAATAGGAGAGAAAATATCCAGAAAGTATCTGCAACGACGATACTTTGGATCCCAAGGATCCTTTTCTTTAAAATTTCGACAATCACTTGATTCAAATTGGTTCGAACCAAAATTTTCTGCTTCCAGCTGATTCCAGTCAACAATCTAAGATTTATTAAGAGCACTACTCTAGCAGTTCATCCCTTCTAATTGTCTACTGTACTTATTCGAGGTTTTCAAGAAGATGCCATTGTTGGGGAGAAATCATTTTAGATGGAGCCAACATGTGGCTACGGTACGGTAAAGCAGCGCAGTCACTCTGTAGTTACTTTGCCTACGCCTCAGGTAATGGCATTATGCAATCATTCGACGAAAGAGAGCGTGCAAGCGTGATCAGATCAGCAGTCGACCTGGTCACCGGGTCAGGAAATAGAAAACCGCTCTCATCTCTGGTTTTCATTATAAACTTTAAAGTGATGTATAAACGTCTCAGGTCCAAACATTGTGTAAATCGTAGCCTTTCAAAAAACACTGCACAAAGGAAAATATCTCACTGCTTCAGGCGAGCGGCAAATTGGGATAAGTCTAATCTATAGTTTGCCTTTCAAAATTTGACGCTGCCTTCTGCTATACCGTTGCTAACCTTAAACTTGTATGTACAGAGCTAATCTTTCTAGTACTTAATTATAAAAGGTATTGTCAACATGGTTTTTCTTCTTCGATGTAAGTATTGAACGTTTTTGTATCGATTGTTGGCAGGAACATTAATGTAAATGTTTGCATGTTAATTTCAGAACATTGAAATATGAAATATTCATTTAATTTTGGTTTCCGTTTTATTATGGTTGTAGCCACTGCCTGCACTATCACTGCAGGAGTTAGCACAAGTCGTACAATAAAATCAGACGCCGACGATTACGAAGTATGCGTCTCAAGTGGCTGCGTTGAAGCAGGTAACTTAGTGAATGTTGCAGCCATTCTTGACTGAACTAACTTTTCCAGTCGTCTATATTAAATAGAAATACTGAATTTAGCAGGCTTGTAGCTTGTTGCAATTTGATGTTCAATCATTTTCAGCCTTGGATATCTTGAAAAAGATGGACTTAACTGCAGATCCCTGTAATGATTTTTATAAACTAGCCTGCGGCACAATGCTAACTGAAATGGAAATCCCTGGGGATAAACTGGAGCAAAGCTTTTTGTCCGAGGGGAAGAAAAATCTAAACCTACAACTAAAAAGTAAGCACAGTATATAATGTTGTTGCTATTCTATGCATGTTGTTGACAGTGAATTTGCAAATTCAGTTTACAGCATCGGTTCACTTTATTATGATATAACTCTTTTTGTGCAACAAAGTGGTTCATAAATCATATTTTAGCCTTCTAATTGGACAGAACTTATTCAGAGTCATAGCTGGCCTTTTACCAAACAGTCGTAACCGGTATTGCTATCATAAATGTCAACATATTAAATAATGATGAAAATAATAAAATAAAATAAAAAAATAATAATAAATACTCCTCGAAAACCAAACTTTCTCACCTGTCCACTGCTAATGTTCAAAAAGCATTAATTTATGTTTAGCGTATATTCAGCTTTAATCATTAGACACTTGTTTGACGTGACTTCTTTCCTGACTTTTATTTTCATGTCAAAAGTACTGATCCCGATAGCAGGCTAGGATTGGCACAGTTACGGAAATAACACGAAAGCAAATACACGTCATCATTAATACTAAACTTATGCTGGTATGTATTACAAACTGCTGTCATCTTGTTTTACTTGTTCTGAACAGAAGTCTTGACTACAACACAAGCACAAAACTCAGCCGAAACAATTGCAAAGACATTGTATGCGAAGTGCACAAATATGGGTGAATTCGACCCTTAGTTTTTGAAAATTCATTAAAAATTATCTTCATTAATTGCAGGCACGCTATTGCTGGTACTATTAGTACCAGAAATAGCGTCCCTGCAATTAACGAAGATGGTTTGCTTGCTTGCTTCATTTGCTTCACAATGTTTTCGGCTAAACAAAAACCAACTCATTTAATCCTAAATGTACGTCGGGATCACCAAAGCTCCGAATCATAATACAAGTTTGTGATTAGTAATTTGCCGTGCTCAAACAGCTTATATATACAACGCTTTAGGTCAACGCAGTCTCGATAAAAGTGAGCCATTAATGAGCTTCATCAGCAAACTTGGTGGTCTGCCTGCTCTAAGCAGTAATTGGTCGAAAGAAGATGCTGTCGATTTAAGCAATTTATTAGCAACTTGGACCAGAAACAAAAGTTGCTCTACCTTACTAGATTTTCAAATAAATAGTAATGTCAACAAAATTAACGAGACGTTAGTAGTAGTAAGTGATTTCAGTGTATGATAAGCTGCTTAAGGTCGCACTTCCCTTACATTCAGTCCACTTTGGAAAGCTATAACTTGCTCAATATTGGGAGCTATAAATTAAGCCACATATCAAAATGAAGCTCTACATCTGCTGCGTCGTTTGGTATCATTGAAACGTGTCTACCTGGTTTGTATTAGTCGCAAACTTACCATACATAGCCCCAATTTTTGACCAAGTTTTTTTCTGGAAAATTTTTACGCAACAAGAAAATGATCGTTTCCAATGTGTTTCTGAGATAATTTGCCAGGGACGGTTTTTTGATTTTGTCAAAATATCGTTTCAGTATGCAGCAATTGAGCATTTTCTGAAAATTTGGCATTTTATCCAACTATGAAAAATCATTGCTCTTGATTGGAGGCTGATAAAAAGAAAAATAAAAAACCGCCCCGGGCAAATTGTCCAAACATACTATGTGTAGTATATCTTTTAGATCCACCCATTGATTGTGGAGCAATCCTCGGTCAAAAAATTTTGGCCGCAATTTGACAAAATCAATTGTTCGCCCAGAACTTTAGACTCATTCAGTGTACAGGGCTCTAATTAACCTAATTTGTGCCTCTTTCGAAGCGCTTTAATTAGAGCATAAACTTGCATACGCTTGTAGTGTACACTGACTCCAATTCGACAAAAACTGTTTTCAGCAAGATCGAGTCAAAAATAACCAATTTTCGAGCAAAAAGTGTTCAAAAATTCACTGCTCAAAAACGATACGAGCTAGAGACTTATGTCTAAGAGCAAAGTTGTAGAGCACATAATAAGCTTTAAAATGATTATAGTCGCTGGGCATAATTTTCTACATATAGTTCTAGAACTTCAAATTTTTGTTTCTCACGGTACATGAGCGCTATGAAGCTGGCGTTTTTACAGGACGTTTATTATCATTCTCGATGTATTTTCTAAAAATTTGAATGAAATCGGGCAATAATTGCACTTTCTGCAACTATATCTGCACGTAAGGGGTGCACGACCTTAAACTTTGTAAACGCATTTACGAAATACAAGCCACACCTAATCACTATCAGCTTTGAGACAATTCTCACACGTTTTGAGGTCTTAATTGATTTGTTGTTGTTTTTCCGTTTCCATGTCGGCTGTGCCAAAAGAACTGAAAGCACTGGAAAGTGCAGAATCCATCATTTTTGCTCAAGATCTTTGAAGTGTAAGAAGATTTCAAGAACCTGACAAACTAGAGACTGAAGTTTGCTTGCTGGTTTGCTTTGAAATGAAGACTGCAAAGTAGTCTTTAATTGTTAACGATAGCCCAGGAAATAGTTTGCTGCAAACGAGCTTACTAACTGATTTCTATTAGCTTAAGTGCATGTTTAGCTGGATATTGGAGACACCCAAATGGCTGATTTGGTTAATCTGAATGATACAAAGCAACAAGTGTACCGTCAAGAAATGTTTGACTTGCTTAGTCTGATTGCAAGCGAGAACAAGTTAGATCCTCCAACAAAGGGATTAATTTTGCAGATCTTTCAGACGGAATACGATCTGGGACAGGTTTGTGTTTTCATTGACGCAATATTTCTCTTTTATTTCTCTTTTTTGCTCATTTTGTGCACATTAAGGGGAAGGCTATATGATAGATTGGTTCGCTGAGGTCAATCCCATAATTTCATCCGATTGTTTATTTATTATAACAATGAATACTTTTAAAGGGGGGGTCGCGAATTTTCGACCATCTCAGATTTTTCTCATTTTCGTATATTTTGTAGTTCCCATAGGTCTCCAAAACAAGACAGTTGCGTTTGTTGCAAAACTTTCCCTATCATTCACAATAGTCCTCCAAAGGTGGCCCCGGCATGTGCTATAAACATAGGAAAACAAAAAAATTAGGAAAATTTCGCGGTAACCAAAAGTTTGAGCGCTGTGCAAGAGCAAACGAGCTATAGCTTGGCAAAATGTTAATCTGGATTAGGTAGCGTGTTAATATCTATATGAGGTGTTTTTGTGTTAGCTCAGCGATTTTCTAAAAATTTTCAAAGTTGGGTGAAGTCGGTTTTTGCACAAATTTGACTTACAAAAACGTCACCAAAGAAATGTTTCGTCGTTGCCTGAACTAACCGTTTACTGCACAGATTTCGCGTATAGATATTAACACAGTACACAAATAGAGGTTCAATTTCCATACGCAAAATCTATGCTGCTACTTGTGGATAGTTCATACTTTTGGTTACCGCGTTGGCGTTTTGCCTCAAAATACGTCATTTTCTCAATTTTTTGGATATAATGGTTCATAAGTCGGGTGAAAGCCGAGCTATTCCAACCAAATTCGGTGTGCCAGTTTGCACGCATGAAGGGAAGATGTGCGCTGAATTTAACTGCAATTGCTGGTGTTTAACTGTGGATGCATGCCTTAGTCCGATGACGGAGGCCTAGAGTCAAAAAATCCCAAATATTCAAATTCTTCAAATACAGCCAAATTTTATATCAAATTGAAGCTCTCGATGTCCTGAACATTTTATCTTCTTGCACCAAGTCTCTACAAAGCAGTATGAGAAAGTTAAGCCGCATTAAACTTTGAAGTAAATAACAGTCGGAAGGAGCTTGATCAAATGTTCCAGACGCCGTTTCTTGCTCGTTGCTTGACGTATCATTGTCATTTGCACAGCAATTAATAGCTCAAGATAGATGCTTCAATTTGATGTATTGACCATACCGTAGTCTTTTGTCATCCCATGTGTACACGTCTTCGAAATACTTAGCGAGGCATAGTGGCGTAAATACTAAATTGTAGGGATTTGAACCCCCCCTAAAGTCGCGTTTTAGAGGAAATGTCAAGAAAACCGGTTAAGAGCTGGGTGTAAGCACTAAAACTTGGTGACAGCTAGCATTTAGCTCAACTGTATCACTTTCTTCTACAATGCTAACAGAAGACGGTGGAACATAGACCTCAAACCCAACCAATGAAAACCGTTATGTGTGGTATCCTATTGCCTCAATCATTAAAGCTTGAAATATTTTCTGATTTCAAGCCTGCAGCTAAGTCCTCTAGCCTTACTAAATAATGTTTAGAATTGCAATCAGTATTCTATATCAAGATTTGACCATAGTGAAAAGCTGTCTGGAATAACTTCTAAAAACATCAACATTCCTAGCTTTTTCAGGTAATGATCGAAGCTTACAGTAATGTTTCTTCAACAGAACAAAGACAGATTGTTACAATTGCTGAATTGGCAAATAAACATCCATGGGTAAGTTTAATCGAAAATTTTTAATTGCACGGTAATACTTATTGTCCAAATGGTATGTACATGTTAGCCAGTCGTAGGTCTTACGGTTGTTGAGGAATTTCACCTCAAACCTGAGGTCCGAATGACGAATGAGGAATTTTAGAAGTTGTCACTTTGCACCAAAAACCAGCCGACAAACGTTAATGAATCTGGGCAGTTACAACATCCAATTACTGTAAGATGTTAGAGTGTGTCATTCTGTAATTAGATTAGGCCTAATTTTTTAATTAAAATTTAAACATTTATAATTTGACTAGGTATCAGTTTGTTAACAGTTAAATGTGTGGAAAGTTGTTAGAGTATATATGCTTACCAATGTGCGAAATTGTATGCTACCGCGAGGTATGCAACTTTAGTATAACAGCACTAAAGTTTGTGTAGTGGCACCTCTCGGTTTGTGCAGTAGCTCCATACTCAGATCGACATAAGCCTCGTTCACTTTCCAGGATCCGAATTTTTCCAGTTTATAATTCCAAGCAACCGTAGTCTGTCTGTTTTAGTTAAACTGGTTGAACTATTTTACGTTGTCATTGCCAACGAAATTGGCCTCCTCTATATCCAATACAACATATGTAGAGATTCCAGTACCTGGTTATTTAGATCTTCTGGGCGATTTTGTTCGGAGTCTGGATAGCAAGTATTGCTTTGCTTCATGGTTTGGTACCCTTCTCATTTTCGGTTTATAAACAGATACGATGTTATACTTCAGGGTCCCTTAATTCAACAAAAGCCATTTTACACCAATTTGCACATCTGCATGCGATGAGGTTTATTCGTTCTTCAAACTAAAATCCGGTTAGGGCCCCCTTTAGCTGAATACCTCTTTACCTCTATGAGTGTGGATGGACAAAATTAGAAGAACTAAGAAGCAGGTCATGTACCACCGAAGGGCCGAAAAATTCTGACCTCTGGTGGGACTCGAACCAAGGACATATTGCGCACTCGACAAACACTGTGCCGACTGAGCTATGGAGACTTTGTCGGAGTTTGTGTACCAACGTACATGACTTCAACTAAGTGAACCCCAAGTTGGTGGAAACAAATTGCAGGAAGAGCAAGCTCAAGAAGCGTCACACTAGGACGCACACATTTGTGGCAAGTACTGAATTCTGCATTGGATATGTCAGCGTGATATTGTGAAATCAGGGACTTCGCGAAATCCCTGAAAATTTCATGGATTTCACAGAATCCCTAACATTTTCAGGGGGATTGTGAAACTCATTTTAAAACCTGTTTATTTCACAGTTTCCCTGAGTGATTAAGGGATTTCACAGAATCCCGTGTCACTTACAGGGAAATTGTGAAATGATTGATTTAGTTGAATTTCTGGAATTTTTGTTGTAAATTTGGAAATGTAAATGTTATATAAATTTATAAATTTGCCGTTAAACTGTTGCAGATATATTATTTTATTTCTTTCTTTCTCTGGTAATCTAAATGCTTTTTGAAGTTAATTATCATGTTCTACCTTGTAATGTTTATGTTTATTTATATTTAGTGTGTAAAGTATATATAACATGATAATTAACTTCGAAAAGCTTTTAGATTATATATCCTGAGAAGCTAAGCTGTATCTGAATTACAGCTATTCGCTTATTCAGTATAAAGAAAAGAAAGAAAGAAAGAAAGAAAGAAAGAAAGAAAGAAAGAAAGAAAGAAAGAAAGAAAGAAAGAAAGAAAGAAAGAAAAGAGAAAGAAGAAATGGAACATTCGAATATATAAATTGAAATAAAATTCGAATAAATTCGAATATATAAAAGATATATGTAGTAAATTTTCTCAAACAATAAATTACATTTGACTGAACTACGCCATGGTTTATATGAAAATTTGGTAAAAAAAAGTAAATATTGCAGATTCGTAATGAGTGTGTGATTTTGAAGTTAAGGAAAAAATTAGACAGAACTAACTTTAAAGACAAGCATAATTTCATACCAATAAAAGACGAATTGACCGTATATATAACAATTTCAAACTAAACTACCCCCATATCTTCCAACCAACCTCTAACCTTGATCCTGAGCCTTCTTCGATTTCGGGTTCCACTTTGGGTTCAGCGAAAACGACCGAAAATGACGAAACTTCGCTCCCTTAAATATTAACAAAACTAATTTGCATATTACGAAAATGCCGGATTTATAATTTGCATATCTGTTCTCAAGTTCCTAGACGTTTGCAAACCAGAAAATTTCCACACTCAGTTGTCGTCCTGTATCTCGATACACTCAACCATTTCGGTGACTCGAGTAATAGGCACAAGCTCCAGAATGCCACTATATTCATATGCAGGCCTCAAACTAGTTGCAGTTGCAATGCAATATGAAAGCCTTCAGAGGTTGCCATTAACTTAAACGTTAGCCGTTAGCTATGGCTAACGCTCTAGCTATAGCTGTAGCGTTAAAAGTTAGCTACTTCGCTAGAGTACTCAGACTATTCATGGATAAATGCTTGGCTCTTTAGTTTATTTTAGTAGTTCTAGCTTAATAACTGACGAAACAGTCCGAAAATATTCCATCATTTGATTTGAGGAATAGTAGCTGAAGCCATATCTTTTATTTGCAGAGATCTATACAACCTCGTTTTCATGCCATGCGTCCGGAAGGAAACCCAGTTGCTTGGTCCCGCATTTCTTTCAATTTTGAAGGTGCACTTCCCTGAGCTAATCACCTCATCCAGCTGTTTTTGATTTGTTTTAATTGACAAAATGGATAAAGTGACATGCGCTGCGCATTGATTATGTGCCTGCTTCAACAATTTCAGCATCCATTTCAAATTATGTCGTAAGAAAATTTGCAAGCTGTGTCTAAAAGCACTAAGCTATGTGGTTCTGGATACAGTTTGTATAAACCTCTTAGCTCACGAAGCTAAAATTCATCAAACCCACTGAAACTTTACTTAATTTAATGACGGAGACTACCTATCGCAAAGTAGGCCTATTAACATATAAGCAAGTCGAAATTTCCAAATTCAAGTAAGTCACACAATAAATTGTGCTCACAGAAGAGCTCTTGTTTAGTACCGGTACTTAGTGTATTTAAGATCTATTGAAGTGCACTTGATCAGCTCAATACTATAAGGCACAAGCTAGTGTATATGTCTAATTTTCTATTCTGATGTTAACACCTTTTAGAAATCGACAAAGTCATTTGAAGGTCTAACTGCGGTAAAGCCGGATTGGGAAATTTGCCTGGACCTTATTCAACCCCATATTCTAAACGGTGTTGATACATTGTACAGCAGAACCTTTTTGAACAATGAAACAATAAAAAAGGTAATTGTTCTTTGTAACGATTATTGTAATTGCTACGGTTATCTGAAGAAACACTGTTGCTGAATGGCAAGTGCTGTTGGATGTGATATTATTTTTACGCAGTACATTTACAAAAACAACAGGAGTCACGACTGGAACCATAAACTTTCATAATATAAGCAGTTTCAACTAAAATTAAGATAATCCAATTGAGACAGTAACGTTGGGTAAAGGGAACTCTGAAGCGTTTCATAAATAACCATTTTTCGTTTGCAGTGGGTCCATTAAAACATTTTGAGTACACCAGTATAGTGAGATTCCGCAGAACCTATACAGCTGTGACTATACACAAAATTTTTACATGAAAATGAGTTTTTTGTGGAATTTTGCTGCGGAATCTTTGATGCAAAATGCTTCCAGAAAATTGGTTAACTGCAATAGTATCTTGCCAGTCCAATATCATGGTATTTTTATTGAAATAAAAAAGTTTGGTTACACTGAAATTTGGTGAGACTGTCTTGGTTAAAATCTTGCTGAGTAGAACTAAGGCGTTTACGTTTCCACGGAGTAGCTAAAGCAAAGGGCTTCAGTTTCCTAAGGAATTCAGCTGGAAAATTTTTCATATGCCGTCGTTTTTCATATAATCGTGTACTTCAACTCTTTTGACAGGAAAGCTTAGCTTAGCAATAGGAAATTCAACATTAAACTAAAGTCTGACACAAAAATGTGTGTACAAAATCTGTGAGGTCTCCAGTTAATTAATTATACGTCGTAACCCCATAAAACCATATGTTGCAGCGAGATGAATATTTTTATAAACTTTAAAATTTTCTAAAATTTCAAAAATTTTAAAATATGGGTTTATCGAAGAATGTTTTCGGACCGTTCAAGGTATTCAGCTCACATTTTTCCTGAAAAAATTTTCCGTCCAGGGACGTATCGATTGACACAAGAACGAAAAAAATCGGTTAAGAAATATGCATTTTATTACAAGAATTCGTTATTTCCATTTTCTTTGTTGTTTGCCGCATTTTGCAGCTTTGACTGGTTATTACTCGCGACTCGCTCAACGGAAATTTTTTTCGATTATTTTTTCAGGACTGCCTAGCGTCCGCTTTCACATGGTATATGTGGTATTTCAAATTTTGTAATTTGTAATTTTTTGAGAAATACCGCTTTTTGACCAAAAATCTTGGCAAAGCAAATTTAGCAGAAGTGAGTAAAAATAATATAATAATAATGTTCAAACTGATCTGAATCCAACGATATAAAGGTTTTTGTTGCTACGACTTATATTGCGCCAGCAATGAATTTTAAAAAAATATCCCTTATTTCAGCTGGTTTTTGGCTCTCTTTGATGTTGCCGCTGTGATTTGATTGAAGCAGTGTAAACTAGCAAAAACCAGCTGAAACAAGGGATATTGCTTAAAAATTCATTGCTGGCGCAATAAGTCGTAGCAACAAAACCATTATATCGTTGGATTCAGCTCAGTTTAAAGTTTATGATTATATTATTTTTACTCACTTTTGCTTAACTTGCTTTGCCAAAATTTTTGGTCAAAAAGTGGTATTTTTCAAAAAATCTACTTTCAAAATTTGAAATATCATATATATCAGGTGAAAGCGGACACTAAGGCGGTCCTGAAAATCTAATCGAAAAAATTTTCCGTTGAACGAGTCGCGAGTAATAATCTGTCAAAGCTGCAAAATGCGGCAAGCATCAAAGAAAATGGAAAAATAAATTTTTGGAATAAAATGCTTATTTCTCAACCGAATTTTTCATTTTTGTGTCAACCGATGCGTCTTTGGACGGGAAAACTTTCCGAAAGAATGAGCTGAGTACCTTGAACGGTCAGAAAAAAATCTTCGAAAGCCCGATATTTTAAAATTTTTAAAATTTTAAAAAATTTTAAATTTATAGAAATGTTCATCGCGCTGCAAGGATTCCGAAAACATGTGGGTTTTATGGGGTTACGACGTATATTTGATTCACTGGAGACCTTACAAATTTTGTACACACATTTTTGTGTCAGATTTTAGTCGAAAGCTTACAATCTCAATCACAGACGAAAGCATTTTAAAGCCAGTGAGTTGCAGCAGTAGAAAATGTGTTTATTACCTAAACAGGAATGCTTGTTGATGTCCAATGCTTGTTGAACTGTTCATTAGAGTCAATTGCGCCTTTCCGACAGTTACAAATTTACAAATTTTGATACAGTGTTTCAGATACGCTTGTCACAGTCTTAGTTATTATGAACTCTTGGTTTTATTAACTAGAATGCAGCACCAATACAGGTCCAGCCGAATTGTTTTAGCTTATACTAGTGGCAATAACTGAATGCAGAAATATTCTTCCTGGTTTATGTTGTCAACACTGAAAACAATGAGCTAAATGAAACTTTGTTTTGTGGCAGAATCGTTAACTTTCTTAAATTTACAAACAATTTGACAAAGTTTAGTAATCTTAATAGCAAAGCAAAGCAAATGATTTGCACGTATGAGATGTATTTAAAGTATGAATGCTGTGCATGTAAAAATAATAAGTAAAAATTTTCTTGCAGGCACAATCAGTCGTTGAAAATGTTACCTTTGCATACAATGATCTTTTTAATGAAGCGCCATGGATTGATGACATAACTATGACTGAAGCTAAGGAGAAGGTATTACTTCAAGTTAAGCACAGTTTTAAGAGCTTGCGCTAGCGACGGGTGTAGCCGTCTAAGCTTTCACATAAAAATCCACTTTTTGTCCCAAAATTCTCCTAAATTATGAATTAGCATTAAATAACATAAGAGAACTTGTTTGAAAATTAAGCAATATCAGGGATATCTTTCTTGTGGTCCTGTAATATATCTATCCGGTCCCCTATGTCTACGCAATTATCTTTGTTATAGTTTCATGCTACAAAAACAATGCCAAACAGTTGCGTGGTTTTATTTGACTGCTTACTTTGTATGCTGTGCTTGCTTGCAGGCCCGCACCCAGGATTTTGAAAAGGGGGGGGGTCCAAGGTAAAACGCAACGGGGGTCCGGGAGGCGGAGCCCCCCATAAGTTAAAGAATTTTTGCATTTTTGCCCAAAAACAGTACATTAGATGTTTATTTCTTGCGAAAAGTAAAAATTTTTAAAAAATAGCTGTTGCTATAAATTTTTAAAAAATAATTTTTAAAAAATAGGCGCGAAAATTTTTAAAAAATAGCTGTTTTTGCTATAAAAATAGCAAAAATTTTCCATTTTGTCATCCCAAAAGGGGGGGTCTAGACCCCTTGAACCCTCCCCCCTGGGTGCGGCCTTGCTTGCTTGCTTCCACATGCTCTGTTGTTAACATTTGAATATTGAGTTCTGAAAATGATAACCGTTTTAGTTTATATATATATATATATAATGATAACCGTTTATATATATATATATATATATATATATATATGTATATATAAGAAGAAGAGTAAGCCACTAGAGGGCTCCTCTTCTTGGCATTGCGTAACGATGCTCCGACCACAATACGCGAATGTTCCCCCGTTTGGTGGGGGGGGGGTAGCAGAGAAGAGGTCCCCGTATGGTGGGGGGGGGTAGCCAACAGCCAATCAGATTGCAGAGACCCCCTTCCCGTTTGGTGGGGGGGGGGAGGGGGTAGAGCAGAGAATTACAGTAGTTTTTGTTCTATTCGCAAATGGGTCCCCGTTTGGTGGGGGGGAAGCAAAGAGAGGTCCCCGTTTGTGGGGGGGGGGGGAAGCCCAATGGGGTCCCCGTAGGGGGGGGGGGGGGGTAAGCAAAAGCGGTCCCCGTTTGGTAACCCCATTCTGCCTAGCCCCCCCCCCCACCAAACGGGGACGCTTTTGCATACCCCCCCCCACCAAACGGGGACCCCTTTTGCATACCCCCCTCACCAAACGGGGACCCCTTTTGCATACCCTCCCCACCAAACGGGGAGGGGGTATGCTTGTCGACCGCCCACCCACCAAACGGGGAACATTCGCGTATTGTGGTCGGAGCACCGTTACGCAATGCCAAGAAGAGAAGCCCTCTAGTGTCTTACTCTTCTTCTATGATATTAAGGAATAAATTATGGACTCTTGGTTTTAGGTTGCTGCTATGAAATATGTGGTAGGATTGGACTCGAGCAGTGCAGCGCTTTCGAAAATGAATAAATTCTACGACAACGTAAGATATTTTGTTGAACTGATCCTGCATGTAGTCGACAAAAGCATTGCATAATGTATATATATTGTCCGACTGTCGTCCTTTTTCAACTAATACGCAGCTGTCAAAAACTTCAATACTTGCATTTACCTCAGCATAACTGTTTAGAACTGAACTTCGCAAATTTGGCAACACATTTACTGGATGTTAGTGTGTCTTTATAAAACTTAGACAGGTGCAATACACTTTCAATGCCAGTCATACTGAAAATTATATAGGTAATAAAGAGAACCCAAAAAGGCAAAAACAGGAACGGCTAACTTGATCTCAGATATTGCCAGAATTTAGACCTCAGCAACAGCGTCATGGATCAAAGGTTTGGAAGATTAGTAGCACAATCTGTAACTTACAAAGTGCATGCCTTGACGCAAAAGAACTTTCGCCATCAGCATGTGAGGTATTTATAGCAAGGTTAACTTCACAACTAAAATTCGTAAAAAAATTACCCACCTACAGGATCAGTAACAAGCCGCAGCTGGAAATTTTTTTCCATGGTAATAGCCAGAGATCCCAACCTTAACATATGTAAGCGTGACCGCCGAGACCCAACTCTTTCGACCAGGGTACCCAAAATAGTTGATCCGCTTAAATTACTCACTACGGACTTCGCTCAGCTAACCCGTATTACACAAATAACATGTCCAAACTTTGCACTATCTAGCCATATACCTTGCCATGACCACTGGGCTGGCCTACGGTTGGTGATTGTTTGTGAACTTTTTCGCAAAACAAATCACACCAACTTTTTGTAAACCGGTGCGAAGTGGCTGCTACAGCAAAACTAACGCCAAATTTCAGCTCTGAGACTCCGAAAACCTATATAGCACATGTTTTTAGATACCCCAGATCCATCTGATCCCCTGACCGGCTGTTAATCATGATCCCCACCCTCCGAACATAGGGGGAGGTTAGTCACATATGTGGGCTAAAGCTACATAAAAACTAATGCCAAATTTAAATTCAGCGCACAAACAAACCTACATAGCTAGTTTTTAGGCTTCCTGGGCCTAGAATAAAATTTTTCACTAGTCCCGTGAAGCTGACCAAGGTCACGTGACCCTGGGCCAAGTCACGTGACCAGTCCAGATGCGAAATTACAACTACGCATTGTTTGCTCTGTGCTTACTAGATTAATAGAACACCAAACAAGTAGATTCCTAGCTTCCTGGAATCAATAAACGATGTTAAGAGAATTGGACAGGGTAACCACTTTGGACCCAGGGACCCAGAACCGAAATTCGAAGTTAAGCCTTCCAAAAAGAAACTTCGGGGTGCAAATTTTTACATAATAACTCTATGGACTGTGCTCTATTTATACATGAAGATAAAAGTTTTCCTAGCTGTATCCTGGGACTAGATCTATGGATGATTTTTGCGAACCCGTGATCTTTTTGTGAATTCGTTAACAAATAAAATCACAACTTTTTTATTACTCTCGCTACACAAGAGCTGTCGGCATGAAATAATTAGTTGATACATACAAAAATTATTTCCATCGGACTTCATTTGCACAAATGGCAGCAAAAATTCGATTTTTGATTTTTATTCCTGCTTTATTCCTGCTGGAGCAGGAATGTATAAAACGGAAACTATTATGTTTAGTGTATAATGAGTCATTTCTTCATTCAGAAGCCCTATCTTCAACACAGCTTAGGTCATTTTTTGAATTCAGATTATGCAAATTAGGTTAAGATCCTATTTAAGCAGCGCAAGTGACAGCCTTTGCGCAGTCTTCGACTGTCAGCAATCTAACGGTTGCAGTTTTTTGAGCACCAGTGTAGCTTGGAATCTATACATGGGTGCGTTAGGTGATAAGTCACTAACTTGCTATGAGCATGACAAGTTTAGCCATGTCACGTATAAGACTGCTCTTTCTGATCTTTATGGAGATCAGCGAAGCCAGAAAGAACAGTGGTTGGATATCAATAGAAGTAAAGGGAAGTCAAGTGAAATAGTAACGTACGCTTGAAGTTTCTAACAGACATTTTTGTAATTGAATAAATAACAGGTCTACAAAGGAATACTGCCCCTTTTGGGGTCAACTTGTACTATTAACCCTGCTATATACAGATGGTCCGCAACAAATGCAAAGCAGCTTCGAAGCTACATTCACCTATCTTTAACAGATTTCATGGACAAAACAAAAAGATGCAGTCATATCATGGAAACATTTTGTTTTGCCTCGAGTCTATTCGGACAGCCAAACATATGTAATGGAATTAATTAAAAAAACAAGCAAGATTTTATGCAAAAGGTTCTGTTTCCGGTCGGACATTTAAGTAATTGTAATCCTGCTGCGCAGATATTTATTTTATAAGGAGCTCTTACTTGCTTACTACAGAAAATACACGTGCAAAACATTGTCTGAACATTTTCCTAAAGTTGAGGAATTCACTCTTTTATGTCGCAAATTGAGTTCAAACAATGCAGGATTAGATAGCACTTGTTTCTGTTTCTGGTGTCCTGTTAAGATCAAGAAGTTTGACTTTAACTATGAGTCATCCTTCAGAGCAGAGAATAGTCTTTTCCGAATCCAATAATACACGAGTAAACGTATATGCGTAATATCTACATAAAGCGGAACACGCAGTTCTTCGGAATTAAAGAAAAGATTGCACACACAAATCATACAATCCCTATCTTAAACCATTGCTTACACGCAATTACGGTGAGGAGTATCTTTATCAAGAAAAATGTGTGTGAGTCCCGGGGATCGAGCAAATTGAAGAGACCTGCTGCGCGGAGGCGCAGCAGGAATAATTCGAATTTGAAGAACTCCCCCTATGAAGGAGAATTGTTCAGTTATCGCTTGAAAACTGACAAAGATGGCTTCATAAAATGGTTCAAATTTGAAGAACTTGTGATTGTAGTAAGAATGTATGAACGTCCAAGTCGTATCTGTAGTTACATGTAATTTGAACAGGGTTGCCAATCTCTTGAATATTCCAATTAATCACAAGACGAAGGGAAGATTAGTTAATTTAATATTATAAGGTCAGGTGTGTCACTAACATTAAGAAGGAATTATCCCAAAACAGAACGAGTATTAATATAATTAAGTAAGAAGTGATAATAATCTCTAAGTGTTTTCCTGTTATGAAAAGCTGGTGCCTTTTCAGTAAGATCTCATCTTTCCCTGTCATGGCTGCTTAGCAATAGGGCGTCAAGTCCTAAAATAAGAATAAAAAGTTCAGATACAGTTGAAGACTACTTATTATTCTCTCTTACAATAAACAATAATTTTCATTTGTTGTCAAGTACTAATCACTAGAAGATGGTTCATTCACATAAAGTAACTATTATTATTATTATTATTCATATTTAGTAGCAATTAGTAGCAGTCCTTACGTATGAATGCATAGGAAGGTTCATTTAGTGATGTTTGGTCATTTTCGATGTTAGTTAAGTCAAATTGGTAACTATATTGTTTAATTAGTATTAATTGGGGTTAATTAGTGTTAATTAGATAATAATTACGTAATGGTCGAAATTTTACATGAAACAAAGCTTAGGCTTAATCGAAAGGCAATTCTTCACTGATTCCAAAAATCCAAATTTTATTTTCAAACTCCTAAAATTGACCGATTAATGGTCAAAAATGTTTTAGTAAAAGTATTCTCCATTTTGTAATTTTGGTCTCTTTACAAGGTTTGCCCTAATTTCGGACTTACGCAACCTATGTGTTAAGTTCAGTCGCATTGTGTGGGAAGCTGTCTGACTTCCAGACACCGTAGTAGTAAGCCATTCATCCCTGCCTACACGTGAGGGTGTCCTCACCTGAACTTTAGGCTGGCCTTAGTCCAGCAGAAGACTTGCCTCTCGAAGAGAGAGCTAGTATAGACTTTTCTTCGTTCCTAATGGTTTGGATGGGGCCTAATTGCCCCAAAGATAAATTAAATCAGAAAAACTTAGGTAGTTAAGTACGTAGAATCCATTGATATAACTTTTATTTAGCTATAAATTACGTGAGATTTGTTATGTGCATATTTTGTCACAATTGCTTCCTTGTCCAAGGCCAAGCTAGAACAAGGACTTTCCAGCAACAAGGAGCAATTGTAACCAGAATTAATGAGCGGCTTACCTCTGTTTTGGTCAAAAGTTTAATTTAATTTGAAACTAGGGGCTCAAGAACAGAGGACCCGCATAAAAATAATGAAGTGCCCAAACACAAAGATTCTACCGCAAAAGTGGTACTTAAGGTAAATTTTTCCAGAGCCGGCTCAAAAGGACCTTTAAACTGAGTCCAAACTTGCCAATTTTCGTAATGGTTGAATTTTTAGCACAAAAATTTCCCCTTTGGTTACCATTACGTGTAAATCTAAATTTTATAAAATTCGCCCAAGTTTCGTCTCTGAAATTTACCATAAAGTTTGGTCAGTTGGGAGCAATGTTTCGCCATTATCATTAATCTGAGCCCCCAACTGAACTCCAGGCCAAAAAGAGCCGGGAGCTTTACGTGTAGAAGGTAGGAAGCTTCTAGAAGCTTCTCTCTAAAATCAAAGAAACTTTCAGTCGCCGCCATAGTTACAAACTGTCAGCCGCTCCCCAAATTGCAAATTTTTAGTCACTGTTCGTTACGACCGAAAGCGGTCGTTTAAAATGTCCCTTCCCTGTGTACTGCTTCTCGTGTCATGGTATGACACTGAAAACTGAGAACAAACAAAAACACTACAACTTGAGGAGCCAAATGGATCTTCTATATCCGGCTCAGAACTGCTGCATAGGATAAAAATTGCGAATTTTTGTGGCCTTTGGCCGACTTCTTTACTCTCGGCCTTGGCCATATTTTTATGTATTGTCTGGGCCTTTTGGCCAAGTTTTATATGTATTTTTCTGCCATACAGTCCCAGTTTTTTAGTATTTTCGGCTCTGTGGCCGAACATTATTTTACCTAGCAAAATGGGCGTTCTAGGCCAGTTTTTATGTTTTTTAGCATGATGAGCTTTCGAGCCAATTTTTGTTCTTTTCAACATTATTATTTCATTAATTTAATACGAGGGCAGCTCATGTAAACTCCTCCTGTTCGACGAAGGTCTTGAGATATGTACACTCTTTCTTTCTTTTCTTTTTACCAAGCCACGGCCATTTGGCTTAAAATTATTAAGCCCTTGTGGCCAAATATCTTTTCTCTTTTTGCGATCGTTTTTTGTAGTAGCTACGGGATTTTAAGTGGGAACCCAACCCCTGAATCTGAGATAGGGGGTCCCTTTGCTACGGCCCTGAAATATTGAGTCAATTAGCAGAATTAATCTCCAACTAGGAGTTGCCTGCCATGACTTTCAAGAAGGGCGCAGTACGTTTTAAAATCTACAGTTTATATTTTGCTTTATTTCGGTTAGTTTGGTATTAAAATATTAGGCATCAAAAATGTATAGTTTATTTTTAACCAATCCTAAAACTGTGAATTTTTATCATTTTAATTATTAATTATCATGTAATTTTTAAGAAGAATAGCCGGCTTCCTCATATTTTAGTAGTCTATAGTTTAATTATGCATTCAATCTATTCATTTAATCTTGGTTGTTAGTAATAATTGCCGAGCAATATTACACACTGGCTTTCTCCAAATTCCCTACAAAGCTTTTTCATCAAACTCGCAAAGTTCAGTTTTCTCATAAATTTTTTATAAGCAATTCTGAATAATTGCAAATGCCAAATCCGAGCACAACAAAGTTTAAAGTTTAGGAACCAAATATGCACATGATCAAGGTTTAGTTATTTAGTTATTTAAGTAGTTAAGCATTTTGTTGAATATGGGAAACTAAGATGTGATTGTGTCGGAAATAGAGGCCTGCATTACCGCCCGCTGCCCGGCCCAGCCCGGCCCGCGCGCCGGGCCGAGCGGGCCGACGGCCAAAGTTCACGGGCCGGGCCGTTTTCAGTCTGCTCCCATTATTTTTGCCAGATTTTACTGAAGAAAAATAGCTCAAATGTTTAGCTTGAAAGAATTTTGTGCTTCTTGGTCATGTTTCTTACTTTTCAGGAACTGGTTTCAGTATTTTCATATTATAAGTGTTACTGTGTATTCTGTTTAACTTAAAAAGTCGTTTAAATTGTTACATAAATGCTGGATATCCTTCAAATTTTAACGTTATCTGTATCAGTATGCTTATTCTCATTTCTTGAAGACTCGTCAAAAATAATTATTTCAAATGTTGCCCAGCACAAACCTGTGGTTCAGAACATTCGGAACAAGCACTTCAAACTATTAAAATAAGAAGAATCAATTTAAACTGTGAATTGCAAAAGTTGGTGCTCAAAATTAATGTCAAATCTCTCAATTCATTGATTATTTTTGCGACTACAATACAAAAACTTCAAACGGAATTTCAATAAAAAATTTTGGAATTTCTTGAAATTTTGCACTTTCTGAAAAAATGAAAAATTCGGGCCGGGCGGGCCGAAACCTACGGACCTTGCCGGGCCGCCAAAAATTTTTCACGGGCCGGGCCGGGCCGCAAAAATTCGGCTCGTGCAGGTCTCTAGTAGGAAACGAGTGATACTTGTTCGGGTAAACCCCTCATGGAGCGTGAGATTCCCAAATTAACCGACGCTTAGGAGTATCTGATTTGAATGGTTGAATGAATGAATGTTATAATTTGAATGATTGTGGAATAAATGTTTTAGCTGTTTTGGCACCTTACGGAAATTCCTTTTGTGCGATACGTTGTGAGGTTGTGAGGATTGCCAGCCCATTATGATTCTTAGCCGAAGATCGCTCAATTAATGGTTTTAGTCTCTAAATCACGTCTAATATTGTTTAATTCAATAACCAGTATTCGGAAACGCCCATTACCCAAATAACGCTCAGAATCCGCTAGTATATTATGTGAGCTGTTAAAATGTCTGTAGGTAACGCAAATCGCAGAATTGGGATAATCCAGAACATGAGGATTCGTTACAACAGAATATTTGCTTTGACGGTTGATGGAAATCTTGCCAAACTACTGATTATGTCAAATATTGTACCAATAACTAAATCAAGATTCTATTTTGTCAAAAATGTTGTTAATTTCATGGATTATCCTAATATTTGGCAGTGTGCCAACTCCCATCTGATGCATGGGATTAATACCGGTAGAACTGCCTAGAACTCCCACAATAAGCAGGAAAAATTGGATAGACGTATATAATTTGTCTAGTTATTCGCAGAATGGTTGGTGATCAGTATAGAATGAGGGTAATAGACAGCATGAGTGAATATCCATTATTGTATCGTCATAATATACAAATGAAGTACCTAATTGAGCCTAGGGTCACGGGGACCCCCAAATAGGCTATTACTATCAGGTGGTCCTCGATTCGTCCGTGAAAGTAATTCTGCAATAAAGGGCATCCTGAATCGCCAACAGGGACTTCGTGCTGGTCTATTTGGCGGGTCAAGAGCGTCAATTTTCCTACGTTTCACACTAAAGTTCAGAAAGTTCCTGTTAAAGTATGAAGTACAAGTTAGCTATGCTTTGATCGAAAATAATGTTGTTTTGCCTTCGTATATATTAGTTTGAATTGTGCCATTCGTGCCCTCATTCGATCTCACTAACGAAAAAAACAAACTCGTCCAAGTTTGTATTTTTCTGCAGTATACTGTAATAGCTGCTCAAACTTTTTATGTCAGTCTTTTAGCACTAAAGGCAAAACTTCTACGCCAATTGTTTCCATAAAAGCCCAATGTTGCAGAAATTACGTTAAACACTTGTTCTTGCCATCACTCGTTCTTGCTAACGGAGCAGCCAATCTCACTCTAGTTTGTATTTTTATGAAGTATGACGTAACTTCTGTTCAAACTTTTTATATCAGCTCGTTACCTTAAAAGGTAAACGCTTCACGTTACTGGTTTCCCGTCGAACACAGTATAAATGGAATTGAGTTGCAGATACCGAAACATTGTTATTCGGCAGCATAAAGAACTAATTGTGGAATCGAATGGCACATATTGTAAATTAATACCTGAAAATAATACACAAATAATAATTAATCATGTTTAGTAGTCAGTTACGTAACAATTGTAAGTCGCTGTAATAAAACCATCTTCTAATGAACAGAAAAGGAATAACTTTGTAGAGGAATCAATTCTCTGGTTCTCCAAACATATTATGCAGGAAACTGGTGCTTTCCTGTCACAAAGACCTCAAAGGGTCAAAAGTTCTCATTTCGAATCTAATTCTGTGCAGACCAAATATTAATTGAGGAATCGTGTTGCATTGCCGATTTTCTGCACTACAATGCGGAAAATCGTCACAAAAATTATATTCGGCGAATTTTTCCAGCATTCAGTCAAGACTGCGTAACTACTCTCAGATTACCTCACAAAAGCAGTACCAACTGTTTTAAGCAGAAGTCAAATCAAATCTTAATCAATTCCCGAATTTTGTCTCAGAAAACCATGTAAAGTGAGCAATGGTTGCTGGGTTTGATTCTAGCACACGATCCTGTATTATTTGGGTTTTAACCCATTTGATTCAGGTGATCCGGGAGCTCATCTACCCGAATTCGTCTGCCTGTAGCCTATTCAGTACCAGTCAGCCAGTGCTCAGTCCGAAGGACCTAGTCAGTATCGCAGTTTGGAATCAGTAGTCAGTAGTTTGGTCGGAAATGTATCAGTGTGATCCTAATCAGTTGTTAATCAGAAACAGTCATTTGGAAGGTACATTGCTTAACGCTATAACCGGGATTGAGAAGTGTAGTGACGAAGGCAGAGCCCATCGCTGGTACCGGATCAAATCAGGGAATATCGAAACCTACCCGTGTCTGAACTTTATCTTAATCTGGAACGTAATCTTTGAAAAAGACTCAGTCATGTTCAATTTATCTATCTCTCTATACCCTCACGTCTTGGGAGCTCATGCTTTCCGGTCTCTGGCTTAGGCCTAACCCTAGTCAGTCTAGCAGAAATATAGAAATTCAACGAAGTTTACCGCAAGAAGAGAAATCCTTAAATTAGTGAACTTATATTATATTAATTACTTCGGACATCTCCTGCTAACACCCCGCCTAGACCGACCCCTGTGTTTGTACTCTCCACCGTGCGATAGCCGCCTTAGATCTGTGGGATTACTTACGAATCTTAAATACCAGATCTAAGCCCGCTCACCAATTACCGGAACAGAATTGTATCTAATCTTAATTTAATTAATTAGCAATTAATTGTTTGTAGTTTGATTTGTGATTAGATAGATAAAGAAGTTAATGTAGCACACACGCCAACACACGTATGCACAACACCTGACCGTACCCTGTAATTAATACCTGAAGAAGAGGAACCTAAGAGTAATTAAGGGTGAAGATATAAATCCGATTAGTCATATCAAGGAAAGAGAAAGACAGAAAGAATTAATCTCTTGTAGGCTAACTGATTAATTATTCTTCCTTAACGATCGGTCAAACTTAATATCAACCTAAAAGTAGAGTTGGCAACCCTGGTACTCTGTACGTGAATTGTAAACCTGTTTATTATACTCATATTATTAGTACTTTGTTCAATTGTCTTATTTTCAAATCGTTTACCCACTGTTCCGTCCGTTAAATACCAATCATTAATTATTAAATTATTGAGCGCCTAAATTAGACTCAGCTAGGGACAACTCTGTGCTTAATCAGATCCTGTTGCGATCTCTGTGCTGAATCAGATCCTGTTGCGATCTCTGTACTGCTGAATCAGATCTTGTTGCGATCTCTGTAATCTCTGTACTGCTGAATTAGATCCTGTTGCGATCTCTGTGCTGAGTCAGATCCTGTATCTTTCATTGCGACCCTAACCAAAACGAACTCACGACCAATACCACTAACTAGGTCGGCTATAGGAATCTCTGATTCTGGACACATCACTTTTCAAAGATCCGATATTTAAGTCTGCTAATTCCTAGTAGACCCGCTGACCTTCCGTTGTAATCTGGCGAGTTTTTCCTCGGAGTCACAAGAAAAGGTAGACCAACGAATCCAATCTCAATTTTACTCGATTCATTACACACAAGGAAAATGAACAAAAAAGGAAATGTTCGGAAACTCGGCCATTAATGATCCTCCATATTTCAGCTTCTGGGAGTTCATTTTTGCATATACGCCTCAACTGAGCAGTCGCAGCCAACACAGGAGTAATGCTTTTATACTAAAAACTACAAAAACTCTTCGTTAATATGAGGAATGATCAAAATTTTGACAACTTGCCTGGATTTGTTTTCAAGTTAGCACTATCGGAAGCTGATACCTTCTATGATGCTTACAGCAAGGTTCGTCAGTGGGCGAAGGAAATGTACCAAACGCTGGATGTTAACGACTAGTAGGTTGATAATTTGCTGTTATATGTCTAGCTCGATATCTGCTTTCTGAAAAAGTAAGTGATAACGTGAAACTGTGAAATGGAATATGAAACACTTTTTGTTTTATCTGTTTTGCTCATAAACTGAACTGAATCATGTTTTTTCAGCATTCGAAATACTGTAGCTAATGCAGTCTATCAACGTGATCTCAATACTATTAGTAAGTAACATTTGACTGACTGAAGAAATCGATAAAAACTACTACAAAAGAAACTGGTTAATTATTTTAAGGAGAACAAAAAAGTTACTATGTAACTGATGCTAAAACTTTCAAGTGCTGAGACTTAAGACTCCGTAGTTACCGGACTTCGTTGTAGCCATTCCTTGAGTCTCAGAAATTCTGACGTCGACCACTCATAACTAATAGGATTATCGCTAGTTCCACTGAAGCTGTTATCAGAATGAAAAGTGCCTTTTAAGTGCCACTTCAGGCAACCTATAACGCAGACAAAGTGGAAACTCAAGCAAACCCGGAAGTACACTAAAATTACTAAATCTCTGTGCACCCAGTAGTCTTCGCAGAGGGTATGCAGACCATAGTTGCAAACATACCAGTGCTGGTGGTCAACCAAGGGTGACCAAGTATTTCTTTCCTCCGGGAACTCCTCGACCTATTCTTGAGCATTTGTTTAGCATGCACTGCCCCAGCATGCAAGCGCACAAATTTTACGCCACATCTGACCGAAGGAACTGTAGCCAATGTTTCTTGCACAAGGAAAAACTCAACGTCATTATGGCTAGTGTGTGAATCGAATGTCTCACACATTAGAGTTGACCAGCAATTGACCTCTGGTTTAAATAAAGTTTATCCGGATAAAACGAGCACCAAATTACTTCTTTAGATCAGTTTTCAAATATACACCCGATTGAAGCTTCATGATCGAAGATTTTAATTAAGGAAAATTGCCTTAGTCTAACGCGGTACACTCGTTTTCACCCGTTATTCAAATTGCAAGCAATAAATAGCCATTAGCGAGTGGAGAAGTGGAGGAAACAATTCTATATGTAAACTCGATACGTATACGACATAATATGTGTAGAAATGAGCGAAATCGGTGACTATAAAAGCTTTCAGGATAAACGCCCTCCTTAAGCTAAATAGTTTAAGCCGTTTATGTAGAAGTTGGTTTCACAAAGACCACCTCGTGTAAATTAACCGTTTAAATACTCTTTTTCCATCGATCCCCATCGATACAACTATGTTTCTTCTTCAATACAACTGCAGTTGTTGAAATTTGAAACGAGACATCTTACAGAGACCAATCATACGATTCTTTCACTTAAAATATGTAAATCCTCAAAAATTTTTTGTTTTATCGTTTCAGTTCTTCACCCAATTAACCATGCTGTGTTTATTTCAGAATTACTCGCAGGGGTGTTGCAGTTTCCGGTTTTTGATGCATCATTTCCACTGTAAGATTCATTAATATGTTACAAGTTCCACACTCAATCAAATAATGATTACTGAATCGAGTTAGAGAACATTAAACAAATTTTTGATGTTAACAGCGAAGTAGCTGCAGATTTTTGACATAGGTATAAATGAATTCTACTAACATAAGACTTTGAAGATACATCAAAATAGTGTAAAATGGCACACACGCGAATATAATCCAAATTAACCAATACCAATTTTGTCAGCAACGCTTAAATTGACCTGCTGTTGTAGATCTGTTCTTTATGGCAAGTTTGGGTCAATTGTTGGGCATGAAATCTCTCATGGATTTGACCTGGAAGGTATTTAGCTTTTTATCAGATTGTTTGAAAAAGACTTCACACAGAGCCTGTTGAAAAATTCCATTGTTAATTGCAACCTCTAGGTGCTAGTTTAACATATCCTTTCAGGTACCCTATATTTATATTCAATCAATCCTCACTCAACAGCCGTTAGTCTACTATAAACTCCGCTTTCAACATAATTAGCATGCAATAGATTGCTTCGGTCAATTACTGATTTCTGACCACATATATTTAGAAACACGACAGCAACTGTGGATTCATTTGGACTTCACAGCTAGCATAATAAACGCTCAGAAAGAAATCATTAAAACAAATTTTATCTTAGGAAGCCTTTACAATAAGGATGGCCAATCTGAAAACTGGTGGACTAACGACTCCAGAATTGACTTCCTAGACCAAGCTAACTGCCTAATGCAACAATATTCTGACATGTCTTCCAATTTGACTAATGGCATCTATACCCCTGGCTTCTCTACTAATGACGATATTGCAGATAATGCCGGCATAAAAGCTGCTTTCAAGGTTGTTTCTTCTCTTTTCTCCTTTAAGTTATTATCTTATTTATATAAACATATGTTTATTTAGTCACGTTTTTTTCAGAATTCGTCCCAACAGGGAACTTTTTCTTTGTAAAGCATCGTTAGGTACGATAAGCCCTTTTTGACCAAATTATAGATTAATGTTTGATTATGCAGAACACTAATTCAGAAATGTTGGATTCTTCAGGTCGGAATTTTTTCAAATTTAGGAAGTTTCTGCAAAAGTACAGTATAGTATATATAGTTGAAGTTTGCCTAGTAACAGTTGATAATTATTAATATTTTTGGCTTTTACAGAATAAAAATGTTATAGGAAAAGTTAATCTTGATTATTGAAGTATGCATTTTGCTTTTTTGCAGTCCTCTACGGCTTGCGTGTACGGCTAAATATGCATTCCTCTCTGTCCATGTATGTTATTCACGCACCAGTGACTGCTGTGTTAGTCGTTTAAAGTCAGACAGTCCTTGGAAAGGAGGTCATCAGTTACCTTCAGCTGAAAATGTGCGGATCAGATAGTAATAATACAATCACTATGTTTGCCATCTTGCAACAAAATCCTTAACCCTAAACGCTTCCGACAAAACGCTCTGCGACCATGTGCGAAACTTATCTCATATCAGGTTTAATTAGTAAAAAGAAACATTATCGTAACGCTAGAATTAGTTCTAGCCCTGATTGTATCAACGGAGTTCAACCGCCGATGAAGAGCAAAGACTCAAGTTATAAGTAATCTACCCCAAATTTGCTGAAAAATACACACTTAAAATAGCTAACTACCTACCCAATAAATCTCAGAAAATCCTTACCTACCGATTATACAAACTAACACAAAAACCTAACTAAGAAGAGACGCCCTAAAATGGCCCAAAAATGAGACCACATTTACTTTTAAATATATGCTGGACAAATATATGCTGAACCCCGAAAAGCGTACAAAAATAGGAGTAAAGCAATGACAGAAATAGAACCAACCTAACTAAATTTTTGCAAGACTTTGAGTAAATGATTGAATAGATTCACACGAGATATAATTACCAAACCAGAATTAAGACAATAGACCAAAGCTAAACAAACTAAACTAATGAAATTCGAACCTAGACTATCAGAGAGATTCTAAGAACTACATAGATAATTAAGAAGAAGAAATAGAAATAGAAACTTTAAAATTAATAATCAAGAAGCATTGAAAATCTAGCTCGACGGGGTCACCCTGGAGCGACAAGAAGTCTAAAGTGGTACCCACTTTAGACTGATAGAGCGAATAAAGTAATGCACAGCAAATATAGGGCAAGGTTGGGGAGTACAGAAAAATACACGGCCGCTCGAGAAAGAAGAAAAACACAAGACTGAAGTGTAGACGGCTAGGGAGACTAAACTAGTTTTGAAAGGCCGTGGAGAATTTGATTTGCTAATTTTGAAACCCACTTGAAAAACGAGATGCAGGGAGAGGCACTTAGCAAAAATCGACAAGTATGCAGCGCCGCCTATTGACTAGGCTGGCTGATCCACATATACGTAATTTACACACGCACACAATAAAAACTCTCAATTAAAAGATTTCTCACATAAATTTCACACAATAATTTCAAACTAATTTCACAACATACTGTCAACATAAATTATACGCATTACAATTCACTCTTAAAAACAATATTTCCAACATAATTTACCTCAAAATAATTTCAGACACATACATTAATATTTTAAGAGGCCCGACGTCACGCCGCCTCAGTACAGTTAAATGAAAATCTGGAAATATTAGTCTTCGTATAATACACAAATTAGTTACCACTTTGGTAACGTTATCCAGCCTTGATTAGGGAAGAAGAACAATTGAATTCTAAATCCTAAGCTTTTTTCCTGTAGTGCCACACCCCAGTTGCTTTCGCAATGAGGGGGGTAACGCCAGACTCATTTTGCTCAGGGTCCGTAGTTTGGCGTTGAATTATTGCAAATGCAATTACCCGAGGCATAGGCAAGGCTACTGCCGGGTCAGAAGTAATCACGATACACTCACTTGATCCTGACCACCCGTCAGCTCCATTCAAAGGGGTTTCCCCCTTGAGCGGCCAACTCCTTGAAAATATCGGATAAGTACAGAACAATTTTGGGGGGATATCTTCTGGCACCACTGCGCCATGCCTATGCTCCAAACAAATTTGTTGCCGGCAGGCAACAGACAATTTTGAAGTTTCGTGTTTTGGGTTGCGAAAGCGGAGTATCTCTACTTTCCTTCGCAGTCAACTCAAGTGTTCACTTGTGTGTTTCAGAAAGCGTTTGTGTAAGCGTACCGGTAGGAAGCAACTCAATTAATCCTTACTTTCTAAACAAGACTGAGTATATAATTAATTTACATGAAAATATTGACTTAGCTGAATCGGTAGCATAAAGGATCCTTCAGTTGGGCCTCTTGCAGAGTAGGCACAGGAGAATACTCCACGTTCTCCCTATTGTGCAATTTAAAATCTCATTGATAATTCCAAACCATAACGCCATAACACTCCGAAATTACAACACTAAACAACTTTGGTTTGGACTTTGGTGTGGTCACGGCCGGTGGCGCGCCATTAGCGGCTTTCTCATCCCAATTCGGCCGTTTTCAGCATCTCATCAAATCCTAACCTAATCCTAGTCATAACTGTTGCACTTGTGGCTTGAGGTGTTGAAGGTGAATAGGAGTTCGCGAAAGGAATCCATCTCTGTGAGCATCAAATGATGCAGTTGGTCCCAACTCAAGACAACTTGGTAAAATGTTGCCTTTTGTTTCATAAATGCAAAGGAGAAATACAATGATCTAGAAAGACAGGGTAAACTAAATCCCGTATAAACCTAATCTCAATATCCTTTGCGAATAACAGTCGTCATAGCTATCGCATGGGAAGAAGCAAATCTAACGAATCGAGAAATTCACGAAGGCTTTGCGCAATTCGCCCAATGGTCATTCAGCACCGTTACTTTGTTTTAGAATTGAACACAGGAATAATAATATGCTACGAAATAATGGCCCTACGAAAATTTTTTAGAAGCGGTGGGTTTAATTTAAAGCTGGCTAAAATTCCACCACGTAAATTGAAACTTTAAACATTTGGCAAGAGTTTATGACCCAGACACCAGACGTCCCTCCAAAATTTCTGACCCAGGTCCAAAGTGACCCAAAGGAAACTTGACCCAGACCCACGCTGACCCAGTGATTTCACAAAAGTTGTGAACCAAGACCCTGTGACCCAGACAAAAATAGCTACCCAAATGACAATGACCCAACGACGCATGACACAGTTTCCATCCCTGCTAAGGGGTAACCCCTGCCCCCCTGGTGAACCCCTGTTGTTTTGACAATTTAACATCAACTTACACCTAGTTAACTTAACCTGATTTGGTACAACGGTATAACTTCGGGTAACCTTATGTTAACACCGAACTAAGCTAACGCCGAGTTAAGAATTTCTGGTGCAAGCCAATGTAAATTGCGGGATGTAGACCTTCTTAACGGTATATATATATTTTATATATCACTATGTGTCTGCAGAGTGCAGACAAGTTAAGCATAGAGAAGAATTGCATTATTCTACTTAGGTTATGCAAGTCCGTAATAAACAGAATTAGTAAACGGCAAATAATTAATTATTACCGTATCACTCTTGTTTAGGGATTTCAAATGGCTAAACAAACCGAGGTCAGACTACCTGGGCTTTTGCAGTTCTCCAGTGATCAGTTGTTCTTTATCAGTTATGCATCGGTAAACTGGTCAACTATACATTTGGTTTTGACTGAACTCAAAGCTCAAAAACCTTTAGAAAGGAATATTAGTTAACTGGTGCGGTGAAAGTTTTGCTTGCATCTAATATACAATAATTTTCGTTTATCAAATCTTCAACAGCCAGGTTGAAAATGTCGCTAGCTTTTCAAAACTGATAGCTGACTCGAGGGCCGGGCCAAGGCGGACCGTGAGCCGTTGTGCCGGCCTCTACACAGTGTGCACTTAGACGTTTCGGTAGAGGTTATGAACGTTAGACATTTTGACTTTAGACTTTTTAAATGGACATACTCATATAGTGCATACTGCTACTGCATACTGTTCACTAATTGTACGTAAAGATGTGTGCGTTTGCTTACGTTTACCCTTTATAATTTATTACGCACTAGCCGAAATGAATGTTTACTCATTAATTTAAAATAAACATAACTATGCTGAAATATTTTTAGTTCTACTGCAGTAAATATCGACCAGGACATACACTGTACACACATAGTCCTGGAAAACTCAGGTAATCTGGAAATCTGGTTAAAAATTAGCAAATTAATATTAAATCGCAGCCACACTCAAAGCCCCGTGTTTGCTTTTCCGTTGCTGTTTTACCCTTTGATTGCAAGGTTCTCCTCATATTTAACTTGAACTATTAAGCCCAGCCTAAACTGGAAATGTTCAAGATGATTACATAGGAATGGGGGTTCTCACCAGTGGGGTTTTGTACTGAATGTCATGTACATTTGTATCTGTTGGCAGAGCGTTAGCCTATAGGATTCCAGCCCCACCTAATATTCGAATTTTTACCTTTTCCTTTTTTGAAGCTATAACGGTTTAAGCTGTTTGGCGAGAAAGTTTAACTCATATGGATGGTAGGCTATGTTCGTTGATGCGCATTTAAAATCGCTTCAAATTTTAAATTATTCCTCTATGTACGTAACTATGGCAAGCTTTTTGTTAGGTAAAAACATGTTGCCCATCTATTTTCCTATTTATTGATACCTAGGTAAAAACATATTGCCCATCTATTTTCCTATATATTGATACCTAGAGTCCTTATTCCAAAACTATCTTGCCTTGCTAAAAATTTAAGCTTAATCACATTCCACAGTGTTAACAGACAGAGAGCTTAATAGTTTATCTTAGATGTTCGCTTCTCACCGCACTTTTCTGTTTTTTTTCATTTCACAGGGTCCAGGGCCCGCTTAGAAACTTTGACAGTTTCGCGAAGACATTTAATTGTGCCACAGGAACCTTTTACAATCCTTCCAGAAGTGACAATAATAAATGTTCTCCATGGTAGTGCAATCGCAGTGAAGTGGAGGAAGATTCAGAAAAAACTGACTGAATTTGTTTTGCAGTAGCTATGTGGATGTGTATGATGAAATTAAAATGCTGGTCTGTACTTTGACGTACAAATATGCAAATCATTTGTTTGTTTTTTGGAAGGCATTATGAATATTTTGACCAACTAATGCTCCAAAACCAGACGGGAAACCAGGTAAGTTCGGGTCACTGTAAGGACAGGTCAGCACTCAGCAGTCAGCACCACTAATCCGGCTTAGACCCG